>VDFB02102147.1:0-67935 GCA_007258455.2 Sequoia sempervirens | reverse complement strand
CTTTAGGTAGAAATTAAAAACTAATCCTTTCTTGAGTGGGTCCCAAGATAACTCCCCACTTGTCATCATGCAAAAAAATACCAAATCTAAGTTACAACAAGAAACTTGCACTTACCATTGACACTATGAATAAAGTGTCATTTTCTTCATCCAAAGTTTTACCACTAAAGCCAATAAATAATAGAAAGAGACCTTTGAACATAAACAACAATCTATTATGCATACTTCTCACATGGGCTACAACATAAGTTATGAGCCACCAAACACCTAAATCCAACCACTAACTTATATTTATGTAATATGCCACGATGACTTCTAAAACCTTAATAAGTAGGGTGGTAAATCCTTCTTGACTAGGATAGTAAGACTTCCCCAATAATTTTTCTTTGCTTTCAACCAAAGATAAATACTATAATAATGCCCCTTGGTTAGCCATATAATTCGCCACTAGGTTTTGAACTCTATAACAATATAAATTTCTAGGTGTATGTATATCTTGATGTTTTCTCTAACTTGTATAAATCTAATACAAGTGCCTTGATATATGTATATAGATACACACACATATACACATACATATGTGTGTATATATATATGTATGTATGTATGTATGTATGTATGTATGAATGCATGTATGCATGTATGCATGTATGTATGTATATATATGTATGCATATATGTATATATGTTATAAATGTTATATATACATAATATATATGTATGTATATATATATATAAATGTATAAATACATATTTGTATATGTATATGTACATGTATATATGTATTAGTATTCGCACCCTTATATTAGATTTGTATAGGTTTAATAGACACCACAATATATGTATGTATATATAATAATATATATTATACATATATATATATACCTATATAATATACATACATATATGTTTATGTATATATCACACACATAACATGCATATATAACGTATGTATATTATATGATATAGATATTATAATATATATCACATATATAATATACAGATACACACACACACACACACATATATATATATATGTATATTATATATCAATATTTAGGAATCTTTATTATATTCATATAAGTCAAATAAACAAATGCATGCACACACACATAGACACCTATAATACATTTTTATAAGGATAAATACCATATATATAACTTTTACTTTTATGATGATTCTCTCCAACTACAAACTTCCTTAGCCTTTTCAAGGGTGATATTGAAGGATGATTTTTATAAATAAGTTACTTGTATACATGTGATCTACCATTTCAAATGACATGAAATCACATCAAGTGAGGAAATTTTGAAAAGGTGACTTCCTCATCATAGCCTTGTCCTTAATGAGAAACAAGTTTAAATGTGTACAAGACACATGCAAAATGCTTGATGACTCTTTGAATGACCACCCACACCATCCACCACACTAAGAGATAGTTTCTCATACTAAACTATACAAATCTTTTGGATTCATATATTATGTAGCATGATAAGACTTTCTAGAAAAAATAGAGGATGGATATGATGTAGACATAACATACTCATAATATGAATCTCCTAATGCTTGTCATTTTCATTACTAAAACTCACCAATAAAATGACACTTGTTAGGTATGAGTGCTTCCAATAATAGTATTTTGATATGATTTGAGATAAATCACATTAAAAAATATGAATTTAGGAGCTCTACAAAAAAGATCGATTTAATAAAATAATATTATTATAATGCAAATGTTTAGGAGCCCATTTAAATTGTGATTCTTTATTTCTTGATTTTTTATTATATAAGAGCATACAAAATCATATCACGGATAAAGTGATATAATATTATAATTACTCTATAAATGATCAAGAGACACATTGTATTTTGCTGGTAGTGGTTGATTTAATTTGTATTTGGATTTGAGTTATGATTTATGAAATGAAAAAACATTTTGTTTGTAAGTAGGATTTTTCCTGATTGTTAATGATGATTTCATGATGTGGTTATAAATAAGCAAGTGACATGTATTTTTGTAGGTAGATTATCATTTTAAATTATATTTAAATTTTATTTATGGCTTACTAAAGTAAATAACATTTGGTTTGTAAATAAGGTTTTTAAAGAATTTATATAAAAGATATTCTTTATTTTGTGTGATTAGTTTTAGTTTTTTATTAGGGGTAAAGCAGGTTTTGATGGGACCCAAAACCCATTACAAACCAGTTTTGATGGGATCTATAACCCAATCAAGCAAAGCATGTTGCATACATAATAAGACACATACAAACAATAGCCCAACAACAAAAATAACTAAAAAAACACGACTACACAAGCTGCATCAATAAATAATACAAGGGATTGAGATCCCTGTACAACTAGGAAACTAGCACCTAGAACCCTTAGGTAAAAAAAGGAACCACCTACATCAGCCAAGCATCAACAAACCAACAACTCAGAGAAGACACCACCGAGCCAAGAGAGATAGTCATCTTAATGGTGTAGAACACTGTCATGCCCCTAAACAAAAACACCAGCAACTCCAAAAACCCCCACCTCAATAGAGGACCCAACAAAGCACAGATTCACAACAACCTTCATGTAGAAGCACCCAACCAAAAATGCCAACTCCATCTCCACCTTAATAGGAGGGATTTCCCCTCTATAGGAGAAGAAGTGAGAGCCCAAACCTCCAAATCCTTCACTCATCTGCCCACACAAGCTCCCCCTCAATAGGAACAAGCAGATAAGAAAATAACTCTCTACCAAATCTACAACAAGCACCTTCACCTCAATAGAAGAGGGCTCTGCCTCAATGGGAGCAATCTCCACCTCCATAAAAGACACCAGCTATAGATTCAAAGAGAAAACATCAGAAGAAAGGATAGTCACAACCACCTTTGGCAAGGAAGGAAACTAGTACATGAAAGGAGTAGAAACGCCACAGCTAAAACCCAATAAAACGAAGTCCATAAATATAGGAGCCTTCAGCCAACAAAAAAAAATAGCTTTCAGAAGATAATAAAATCCCTTCATAAGAGTAAGCATCACCATCTTAGGTAGGATCAAGACCCAGAAGTCACAACACAACAACTTCATAGCAAGGAAAACAACAACACATCCTATACGCTATGAAGAATGAGGACCCAAAAAAGCAATAAAAAACCCCTTCAACAAGTTCAACTTCAAAAACCACGGGCACCTAGCCACAATAGAGAGGCCCCCTGCCATTACCAAAGCAGCAATATTAGCAAGTTTAAAGACCCACCAAATCTAAACCCATCAACAAGAGCAACACCCTGAACCAGGCCCAAAGGCAAAAGATCACATAGGGGAACCCACCAAACCCCAAACATCAATGATAATAACATGCATACATACAACACACATATAATATATTACATATATATAACATACATAAATATATATACATATGAATACAACAACACACACACATATTACACACACACATATATATATATATATATATATATATCATTCATAAATATATATACACATAACATGCATATATAATGTATGTATATTACATTTTTACTTGTGTGTAATATAATATATGATACATTACATAAGCATATTATATGATATAGATATTATAATATATATCACATATATAATATATAGATACACATACATATATGTATATAATATATCAATATTTAGGAATCTTTATTATATTTGTATAAGTCAAATAAACAAATGCACGCACACACACACATATACACCTATAATACATTTTTATAAGGATAAATACCATATATATAACTTTTACTTTTATGATGATTCTCTTCAACTACAAACTTCCTTATCCTTTTCAAGGGTGATATTGAAGGATGATTTTTATAAATAAGTTACTTGTATTCATGTGATCTACCATTTCAAATGACATGAAATCACATCAAGTGGGAAAATTTTGAAAAGGTGACCTCTTCATAGCCTTGGCCTTAATGAGAAACAACTTTAACTTTGTACGAGACACATGCAAAAACACTTGATGACTCTTTGAATGACCACCACACTAAGAGATAGGTTCTCATACTAAACTATACAAATCTTTTGGATTAATATATTATGTAGCATGATAAGACTTTCTAGAAAAAATAGAGGATGGATATGATGTAGACATAACACACTCATAATATGAATCTCCTAATGCTTGTCATTTTCATTACTGAAACTCACCAATAAAATGACACTTGTTAGGTATGAGTGCTTCCAATTATAGAATTTTGATATGATTTGAGATAAATCACATTGAAAAATATGAATTTAGGAGCTCTACAAAAGAGATCTATTTAATAAAATCATATTCTTATAATGCAAATATTTAGGACCCCATTTAAATTATGATTCTTTATTTCTTGATTTTTTTATTATATAAGAGCATACAAAATCATACCATGGATAAAGTGATATAATATTATAATCAATCTATAAATAGTGAAGAGACATATTGTATTTTTGTTGGTAGTGTTTGATTTAATTTGTATTTGGATTTGAGTTATGATTTAAAAAAAATAAAATAACATTTTGTTTGTAAGTAGGATTTTTCCAGATTGTTCATGATGATTTTATGATGTGGTTATAAATAAGCAAGTGACATGTATTTTTGTAGCTAGATTACCATTTTAAATTATATTTAAATTTTAGTTATGGCTTACTAAAGTCAATTACATTTGGTTTGTAAATAATATTTTTAAAGAATTTCTATAAAAGATATTCTTTATTTTGTGTGATTAGTTTTAGTTTTTGATTAGGGGTAAAGCAAGTTTTGATGGGACCCGAAACCCATTACAAACCAGTTTTGATGGGATTTGTAACCCAATCAAGCAAAGCATGCTACATACATAATAAGATACACAAAAACAACAACCCAACAACAAATACAATAAAAAAACATGACTACAAAAGCTACATCAACAAAGAATACAATGGATCGAGAACCCTTTACAACCAAGAAACCGGTACCTAGAACCCTTAGGTAAACAAAGGAACCATCTACATAAGTTAGGCATCAACAAACCAACTGCTCAGAGAAGACACCACCGAGCCAAGAGAGACAATCATCTTATTGGTGTAGAACAACATCATGGCCCTAAACAAAAACACCAACAACTCCAAAAACCCCACCTCAATAGATGACCCAACAGAGCATTGGCTCACAACAACCTTCATGCAGCAACAACCAATCAAAAATTTCAACTCCAACTCCACCTTAATAGGAGGGAGGTCCCCTTTATAGGAGAAGAAGTGAGAGCCCAAACCTCCAAAGCCTACACTCATCTACCCACACAAGCTCCCCCTCGATAAGAATAAGCATACAAGAAAATAACTCTCCACCAAATCTACAACAACCACCTTCACCTCAATAGAAGAGGGCTCTGCCTCAATTGGAGCAGTATCCACCTCGATAGAAGACACCAATTGTAGATTCGAAGAGAAGACATCAAAATAAATGACAATCACAACCACCTTTGGCAATGAAGGAAACTAGTACATGAAAGGAGTAGAAAAGCCACAGCTAAAACCTAATAGAACGGAGTCCATAAACATAGGAGCCTTTAGCCAACACAAAAAACTAGCCTTCGGAAGATAATAAAATACCTTCATAAGAGTAAGCATCACCATCTTAGGGAGGATCAAGACTTAGAAGTCACACAACAACAATTTCACAGTAGGGAAAACAACAACACATCCTATAAACTGTGAAGAACGAGGACCCAAAAACGAAATAACAAACCCCTTCAGCAAGTTCAACTTCAAAAAAAGGGGCACCAAGCCACAACATAGAGGCTCCCTACCATTACCAAAGTAGCAATATCAGCAAGTTTAAAGACTCACCAAATCCAAACCCATCAACAGTAGCAACACCTTGAAGTAGGCCCAAAGGAAAAAGATCCCACAGGGGAACCCACCAAACCCCAAACATCAATGATAATAACATGCATACATACAACATACATATGATATCTTACATATATATAACATACATAAATATATATACATATGACATACAACAACACACATGCACATATTATATAGACATATATATATAACATCATTCATAAATATATATACACATAACATGCATATATAACATATGTATATTACATGTTTACTTGCATGCAATATAATATATGATACATTACGTATGTATATAATATGATATATATATATATATTATAATATATGTCACATATATAATATATAGATACACATACATATATGTATATAATATATCAATATTTAGGAATCTTTATTATATTTGTATAAGTCAAATAAACAAATGCACACACACACACACATAGACACCTATAATACATTTTTATAAGGATAAATACCATATATATTTCTTTTACTTTTATGATGATTCTCTTCAACTAAAAACTTCCTTATCCTTTTCAAGGGTGATATTGAATGATGATTTTTATAAATAAGTTACTTGTATTCTATTAGATTCTGCAATAACTGAGACTGGGTCTATTGTCAGTAGTAGATCATAGACACTCCAGTCAATAAGTGATTGAAAATAAAAATAGTAGAATGGAGAAGAAATATGAAAGAGAGAAAGAGAGAAATAGAGACAACACTACAAGAGAATTTTGAGAAGACTCTCTTCACTCTCATAGAATGATCACCAAACTAGCTAAACTAGCTAAACTAGTGAAGGTGAGAGGAGAGTGCTCAATATATAGAAGAATAAGGGCAACTACATCCAAGAGGTGCATTAAATCCTACTACCCATAAAAGGTGGGAGGTTATCACCTACTTGGTAAATGACAAGACATGTGGCATAACCTCCTCAAGTGAAGATAGGAGAGAGGTGGCACATAAATCCAAAAGAGGGTGAGAAACCCAACTACTCCATAAACTACTCAAGTAAAAACAAAATAATGGTTATGAGAGGTGGCACAACAAGCTAAAAGAGGATGTGTAACTCAACTACCCACGTGTATGGAGAGAGTGACACATGTAGCTGTTGTATTTTTCCACGTGTTCTCATATTACCACATCTAATATACCTAAGCAAGCTAAAATAATGTGTAGGAAAAAATAAATACCCCAAACAAGGAAAATAAAAAACCTACACTAACACCCCCCCTTAAGTGTAGCTTAAATGGGTGAAAAGATGGGTCCTGAAAAATGAGGCCATGTTAGGTACCCATGTACATAGAGATCCCCCCCAAAAGAAGAAGCTCCCCCCATAAGAGGAATATCCCCCCTAGATAGAGAGAGAAAATGCCCCCCCAAAGTAAAGAGAGCAGAAAGAAGGACTAAGAAGTCCATCTTGAAGTAGACACCTGTCACACCCCTAACAAAGCTCTCAGATGAAGGAACTTGCTCTCTGTGAAGGGTTTGGTGAAGATTTCTGTAGTCTGCTCTGATGTAGAACAATACTTAAGATCAATGATGCCTTCCTGAATCAACTCCCGAATGTAGTGCATATGTATCTCAATGTGTTTTGTCCTCTGGTGATGAATTGGATTCCTTGAGATCTGTATAGCACTATGATTATCACAAAAGATGATTGTAGGATTTTAGAATGGAATGCCAAACTTAGTGAGAATATTTTGAAGCCAAATAGCCTATGTGGTGGAATTAACTGCCCCTCAATACTCAACCTCTGTAGATGAAAGAGCAATTGTAGACTGCTTCTTGCTTGTCCAACAAACTAGACCAAAACCAAGAGAGAAGCAATACCCAAAATTAGACTTGCGATCCTAAGAATCGCCTACCCAATTTGAATTTGTATGTCCCACTAAGTCAATATCCACACCTGCTGCATAGTGAATCCCATAACTATGAGTACCCTTAATGTAGTGGAGGATCCACTTAGCTGCCTTCCAATGTAACTCATGTGGCTCGTGCACGAATCTAGAGACCACACCCACAACATATGAAATGTTGGGTCTCATATGAGTCAAGTAGATGAGACTCCCAACAAGCTGTCGGTATAAAGTACCATCAACCAAAGGTGAGGAACACTTAGCCTCAAGTTTGACCCCTGACAGAAATGGAGTCAGTGCAGGCTTACAGTTAGCCATGTGAAATCGGGAGAGCATTTCAAGTGCATACTTGGGTTGTCCAAGGAAGATACCTGAAGATGACTGAATGATATCAATCCCCAATAAATAATGCAAAAGACCCAAGTTTGACATCAAAAATCTATCATGTAGAGCAGTTTTCACAGCCTTGATGGTGGATGAGTGACCCCCAGTGATCAACAAGTCATCAACATATAGAACCAAAAATGTGAGTTTCACCCTACTGTAGAATGTAGACATTTGGATCATAATGAAATTGAGTGAATCCAATTGTCAGAAGGAAGGAGTCCATCTTGGCATACCAAGCTTGAGGAGCCTGATTGAGGCCATAGAGAGACTTTCAAAGATGACACACAAGTGAAGGATCCTGGATGAACCCTTATGGTTGCTCCATGTAGATTTCCTCCTGAAGGTCACCATGAAGAAAGGAACTCTTCACATCCATATGATGAAATTCCCAATGATGGGCTACAACTATAGCAAGGACAAGTCAAATGGAATTCATCTTAGCAACTGGTGCAAAAGTCTCAAAGTAGTCAATCCCGGGAACCTGGGAGAATCCTTTTACAACCAAGCAAGCCTTATACTTATCAACTGACCCATCAGCTACAAATTTTGTTTGATAGATCCACTTGCATTGAACAAGTTTCCTTCCTTTAGGAAGAGGGACTAGATCCCATGTGTGATTCCTCTATAAGGAATTGAACTCTTCTTGCATTGCAGCATCCCACTTGGGAATACCTAAAGCTTCTCGAAAAGACTATGGATTAGAAGCTGAAGCAACAAAGATATGAGGAGCCTACTAAAACTCTGACCTAGTTCTTCTAGTATTTGATTGATCACCAACCCAATCACTTGTTGATTCCAATTTTTGACGAACCCAAAGAGGTGCAAGGGATGGAGAGTTTGGAGGAGAATCATCACCCTCTGAATGATGACTAGGAGAAGAATGTGAATCCACATCATAATTGTCACCATCTGAAGTGGAGGAATAAGACTCCCATCAAGATTAGAAGGATTAAGATCCTCTGAAGAACTGTCATCATGATGCACAAGCTCCAATCTAATAGTGGAGAGATAAGTGTTAAGAGAATAACTCGAAGGGCTCTCCTCAAAACAAACACTCCTCTCAACGAACAACTCATGAGTGGTAGGATGGAGAAGCCTATAGCCTTTGACATCATCTAGATACCCAAAAAATATGCAAGGTTTGCTCTACGGATCCATAGCCTTGCATTTCTCTACTGAAATGTGGGCCCATGCAAGAGAGCCAAACACTCTAAAGTGCTTAACTGTAGGTTTACGACCAGTCCAAGCTTGAAAAGGAGTTACCCCTTCACTGCTTTGTGAGGAACTCTATTCTGGATGTAACATGCACAATTGATGGCCTCTGCCCAGTATTGAGGTTCCAAAGATTTGGAGTGAATCATACAATTAGCCATCTCTTTTAAGGACCTATTCTTACATTTTGCAACACCGTTTTGCTGAGGACTGTATGGAACTATGTGCTGCATGTTGATACCTTATGAAGCACAAAACTATTCAAATTGATGATTAACATATTCACCCCCATTATCTATATGCAAAATCTTGATGAACTTCCCAGACTATTTCTCTACAAAAGATTTGAAATCCTAAAAATGCTCAAAGACCTCAAACTTTTGTTTGAGAAAGTAAACTCAAGTGTATCTGGAAAAGTCATCAATAAATGTCAAGACATATCTATCCCTGCTAAAAGATGGTTGTGGAAATGGTCCTTCCAAGTCACTATGTACCAACTCCAATAGATGAGTATCCCTCCATGCTTTTCCTTTATCATATTTCTCCTCAGGATGCTTACCAAGAATGCATCCTTAACAAACACCATCAGAAAATTGAATAGAAGGCAACCTTGTAACCATATCCTATTGATTGAGTTGCTGCAAGTAACAGTAGTTCAAGTGGCCAAACCATTGATGCCACAAACAACTCACCTCATTTGCATGAGTGAGTAAGGTTGTCGAAGGAGAGTCAGGAAAAAAGTGAGAAAAATAATATAGTCTAAACAGATGATCTTCTTTTCCCACAACAACTGTAGACCCATTATGCATTTCATTGATTACCACTGTATTTGGAGTGAACTCAACTTGCTTGCCAGTACCAGTGTGAGTGATCTGATAAACAAATAGGAGATTAGTTGACAAATATGGAACACAAAGAATGTCCTCAAATGTCCCTTCACCAACATCAACAGACCCTTTCCCACGCACTTCAATAGGTGTGTCATCACCCATTAATATGGTAGGATTAGAACATGGCTCCAAAGAGGTAAAATTATCCTCTGATGAGGCCATGTGGTTCGAAGCACCCGAGTCAATGATCCAAGACTCTAGTTGTGAAACAACATAAACTAGGGCCTTACCCTTTCCTTTCCCCTTATTTTTGTCTATGTCCTTAGAAGACCCTTCTGATGAACTCTGTTTGACTTAATCAAGCACCTTGATAATGTTCTTTTCTAGAAGATGAGAAAGGTGATCAATTTGCTTCTTTAAACACTTATGTTCATCATGACCAAGCCTCTTACAGTAAGAACATTTGACCTTCTCCTTCTTAAGTTGATCACCTTTCGATGAAGAGGTCTGATTATCTACTTTTGAAGTAGCAAATTTTTGATCTTTCTTCTTCTCTCCTTGGTTCTTTTGTTTCTTATCTTGCTTACTTGACCCTTTCCATTCTTGTGTGCCTTGATTGACAACTAAGGCATGTGACTTAGAGGGCTTAATTGTACCCATTAGAACCAATTTTTCTTGCTCCCTAGTGATCTTTATAGAAAATTCATCTAGAGAAGGAATTTTGTAGGTTGAACCTAGGGCACATTTTGTAGCATAGAATGTAGAAAAAAATACATAATAGTTAGGACCAAGCTTAGAAAGAATACTCAAGATCAGTTGCTTATCATCCTTCTTGATTCCATACTGTTCTAACTACAATCTAATGGCCTTCAATTTTGTGAAGAAGTCATGTATAGTGTCAAAACTGCTAGGACTTAACCCTATGAGTTCATTCTCTAACTGATGACCTCTTAACTCATCCTGCTTACCAAAGAGGCTTTCCAATTTAGTCCACACTTCATTTGGTGTAGTGTCAGATTCAATGTGAAAAATAAGTTCAAGAGAGACTGACACGCACAGAGTACCAAAGGCTTCATCACATTTGTTGAACCATTTAATTTTTTTTGCATCATCTTTTGGTTTAGTTTCAAGTCCCATTGTAACACAATTATATCCATGTCTTTTTAGATATATTATCATCTTAGATTTCCATTCAAAAATAGTTATATGGAGTTAAAACTAGAAGTGTAGATGCATCCATGAGAGAAAAAAAGAAGATTGCAAAGAAGAAAGAAAAGTGTGAAGAAATAAGACACATGAGACACCCCCCCTTTCCTTTCCACTAGCATCAAAAATCACCCCCCCAAATATTACAATGTTGGCACTTTATGATTAATGCTTTTACAAGGCTTTTCCAGATTACAAAACATTAAAGGCCCTTAAAGGCCAAAATTACAATTTTGGTACACATTAATTTTGAAATAAAATCTGAAAAAGAAAGCCTTGTAGCTGTGATTTACCCTTAAATATCTTTCCTACACCTTTTTCTTTTTGAAAAATAGATTACAAAAGTGAAAGATATGATTTACTGAAGGTAAAAAAAAATGCAGCAGATTCAACCTGTAATATTTGATAGAAAGAGGAAATTTTTTTATCAAAACCTTCATGGATGGAAAGTGCTCCTTTCTAGCTTTCCGTCAAGTATTCATTTACGTAAATCTAACACCTAAGGCAAAAGTTATGCAACTTTGAAGAACAGTGCAAAATTTTCCCGTCATAAACGACTCACACCTTTTTTTGACTTGATTTATGCAAAAATTATCAACTTTTTGAAAAAAGTAACAATTACCCAAATGGTTTTTCCACCCTGGGAATAAAACCTAGAAATATTTTTTTCTACAAATGACTAGAAGCTAGAATTTTGAAGCCAAAATGAAAACAGCTCCAGTAAAAAAATTACTCTAATTTTTACTGTGTTCTCCAATCTCTGGTTTTTCTAAAATAAAAGTCAATCTTGACTTTATAAACCTTCTAGACACTCTGGAAATGCTGAAAAAGCCTCCAATATTACCAAAAAACTGCAATCACCCAGATCTCATAGGAACACATACATATATAAACTAGATTAAACATATGTTTATTTACCCTTTAAACTATTCTAAATCTTCAAGTCATTTGATGATGCAAGAGAAGAGCATACTTGGTTTTTGAGGAAAACTCCAGTAATATATTAGTCTCAAATCTCTCAAAACAAATTCAATAAAATAATGAGCTATACCAAACAAACCCGCTCTGATACCATGTTGGATTCTGCAATAACTAAGATAGGATCTGTTATCAGTAGTAGATCATATACACTCTAGTCACAAGTCATTGAAAATTAAAATAGTAGAATGGAGAAGAAATATGAAAGAGAGAAAGAGAGAAAATAGAGACAACACCGTAAAAGAATTTTGAGAAGACTCTCATCACTCTCATAGAATGATCACCAAACTAGCTGAACTAGTGAAGGTGAGAGGAGAGTGCTCAATATATAGAAGAATAAGGCAAATACATCCAAGAGGTACATTAAATCCTACTACCCATAAAAGGTAGGAGGTTATCACCTACTTGGTAAATGAAAAGACATGTGGCATAACCTCCTCAAGTGAAGACATGATAGAGGTGGCACATAAACCCAAAAGAGGGTGAGAAACCCAACTACCCCATAAACTACTCAGGTAAAAAAAAATAGTGGTTATGAGAGGTGGCAAAAACAAGCCAAAAGAGGATGTGTAACTCGACTACCCATGTGTAGGGAGAGATTGACACATGTAGTTGTTGTATTTTTCCACATGTCCTCATATTACCACATCTAAAAAACCTAAGCAAGCTTAAATAATATGTGTAGGAAAAAATAAATACCCCAAACATAAGGAAAATTAAAAACCTACACTAACATATTCATGTGATCTACCATTTCAAATGACATGAAATCACATCAAGTGAGGAAATTTTGAAAAGGTGACCTCTTCATAACATTGTCCTTAATGAGAAACAAGTTTAACTTTGTATGAGACATATGCAAAACGCTTGATGACTCTTTGAATGACCACCACACTAAGAGATAGTTGCTCATACTAAACTATACAAATCTTTTGGATTAATATATTATGTAGCATGATAAGACTTTCTAGAAAAAATAGAGAATGAATACGATGTAGACATAACACACTCATAATATGAATCTCCTAATGCTTGTCATTTTCATTATTAAAACTCACCAAAAAATGACACTTGTTAGGTATGAGTGCTTCCAATTATAGAATTTTGATATGATTTGAGATAAATCACATTAAAAAATATGAATTTAGGACCTCTACAAAAGAGATCAATTTAATAAAATCATATTCTTATAATGCAAGTGTTTAGGACCCCATTTAAATTATGATACTTTATTTCTTAGTTTTTTATTATATAAGAGCATACAAAATCATATCATGGATAATGTGATATAATATTATAATCAATCTACAAATAATCAAGAGACACTTTATTTTTGGTGGTAGTGGTTGATTTAATTTGTATTTGGATTTGAGTTATGATTTATGAAATGAAATAACATTTTGTTTCTAAGTAGGCTTTTTCCAGATTTTTTATAATGATTTTATGATGTGGTTATAAATAAGCAAGTGATATGTATTTGTGTAGGTAGATTATCATTTTAAATTATATTTAAATTTTAGTTATGGATTACTAAAGTAAATAACATTTGGTTTGTAAATAAGGTTTTTAAAGAATTTATATAAAAGATATTCTTTATTTTGTGTGATTAGTTTTAGTTTTTGATTAGGGGTAAAGTAGGTTTTGATGGGACCCGAAACCCATTACAGACCAGTTTTGATGGGATCTGCAACCTAATCAAGCAAAGTATACTGCATACATAATAAGACACATACAAACAACCCAACAACAACAACTAAAAAAACATGACTACACAAGTTGCATCAACAAAGAATACAAGGGATCAAGATCCCTGTACAACTAGGAAACCGATACCTAGAACCCTTAGGTAAACAAAGGAACCACCTACATCAACCAGGCATCAACAAACCAGCCGCTCAAAGAAGACACCACTAAGCCAAGAGAGAAAATAACTCTCCATCAAATCTAAAGCAACCACCTTAACCTCAATAGAAGAGGGCTCCAACTCAATGGGAGCAGTCTCCACCTCCATAGAAGACACCAACTATAGATTCCAAGAGAAAACATTAGAAGAAAGGACAATCACAACCACCTTAGGAAAGGAAGGAAACTGGTACATGAAAGGAGTAGAAAAGCCATTGCTAAAACCCAATAGAACGGAGTCCATAAACATAGGAGCCATCAGCCAAGAAAAAAATAGCCTTCAAAAGATAATAAAATCCCTTTGTAAGAATAAGAATCACCATATTAGGGAGGATCAAGACCTAGAAGTCACACAACAACAACTTCACAATAGGGAAAACAACAACACATCCTATAAACTGTGAGGAACGAGGACCCAAAAAAGCAATAACAAACCCCTTTAGCAAGTTAAACTTCAAAAACAAGGGGCACCAAGCCACAATAGAGAGGCTCCCTACCATTACCAAAGCATAAATATCAACAAGTTTAAAGAACTCCCACTTCCAACCCACCAAATCCAAACGCATCAATCGGAGCAACACCCTATAAGAGACCCAAAGGAAAAAGATCCCACAGGGGAACCCACCAAACCCCAAACATCAATGATAATAACATGCATACATACAACATACATATAATATCTTACATATATATAACATACATAAATATATATACATATGACATACAACAACACACACAAATATTATACATACATATATATAACATCATTCATAAATATATATACACATAACATGCACATATACCATATGTATATTACATGTTTACTTGCGTGCAATATAATATATGATACATTATGTATGTATAGTATATGATGTAGATATTATAATATATATCACATATATAATATATAGATACACATCCATATATGTATATAATATATCAATATTTAGAAATCTTTATTATATTTGTATAAGTCAAATAAACAAATGCACGCACACACACACATATACACCTATAATACATTTTTATAAGGATAAATACCATATATATAACTTTTATTTTTATGATGATTCTCTTCAACTACAAACTTCCTTATCATTTTCAAGGGTGATATTGAAGGATGATTTTTATAAATAAGTTACATGTATTCATGTGATCTACCATTTCAAATGACATGAAATCACATCAAGTGAGGAAATTTTGAAAAGGTTACCTCCTCTTCATAGCCTTGTCCTTAATGAGAAACAACTTTAACTTTGTACGAGACACATGCAAAACACTTGATGACTCTTTGAATGACCACCACACTAAGAGATAGTTGCTCATACTAAACTATACAAATCTTTTGTATTAATATATTATGTAGCATGATAAGACTTTCTAGAAAAAATAGAGGATGGATATGATGTAGACATAACACACTCATAATATGAATCTCCTAATGCTTGTCATTTTCATTACTAAAACTCACCAATAAAATGACACTTGTTAGGTATGAGTGCTTCTAATTATAGAATTTTGATATGATTTGATATAAATCATATTAAAAAATATGAATTTAGGAGCTCTACAAAAGAGATCTATTTAATAAAATCATATTCTTATAATGAAAATGTTTAGGACCCCATTTAAATTATGATTCTTTATTTCTTAGTTTTTTATTATATAAGAGCATACAAAATCATATCATGGATAAAGTGATATAATATTATAATCAATCTACAAATAATCAAGAGACACATTGCATTTTTGTTGGTAGTGGTTGATTTAATTTGTATTTGGATTTGAGTTATGATTTATGAAATGAAATAACATTTTGTTTGTAAGTAGGATTTTTCCAAATTGTTCATAATGATTTTATGATGTGGTTAAAATAAGCAAGTGACATGTATTTTTGTAGCTAGATTATCATTTTAAATTGTATTTAAATTTTAGTTATGGCTTACTAAAGTAAATAACATTTTGTTTGTAAATAAGGTTTTTAAAGAATTTTGATAAAAGATATTCTTTATTTTGTGTGATTAGTTTTAGTTTTTGAGTAGGGGTAAAGCAGGTTTTGATGGGACCCGAAACCCATTATAGACCGGTTTTGATGGGATCCATAACCCAATCAAGCAAAGCATGTTGCATACATAATAAGACACATACAAAAAACAACCCAATAGAAACAAGAACTAAAAGAACATGACTACACAAGCTACATCAACAAAGAATACAAGGGATCAAAATCCATGTACAACCAGGAAACCGGTACCTAGAACCCTTAGGTAAACAAAGGAACTACCTACATTAGCTAGGTGTCAACAAACCAGCTGCTCAGAGAAGACACCACTGAGCCAAGAGAGACATTCATATTAATTGTGTAGAACACCGTCATGCCCCTAAATAAAAACACCAACTCCAAAAACCCCATTTCAATAGAGGACCCAATGGAGCACTAAATCACAACCTTCATGCAGCAGCATCCAACCAAAAATTCCAAGTCCAACTCCACCTTAATAGGAGGGAGCTCCCCTATATAGGAGAATAAGTGAGAGCCAAAACCTCCAAAGCCTTCACTCATCTTCCCACACAAGCTCCCCATCTATAGGAACAAGTAGACAAGAAAATAACTCTCCACCAAATCTACAACTACCACCTTCACCTCAATAGAAGAGGGCTCCACCTCAATGGGAGAAGTATCTACCTCCATTAAAGGAACCAACTCTATATTCAAAGAGAAAACATCATATGAAAGGATAGTCACAACCACCTTTGGAAAGGAAGGAAACTAGTACATGGAAGAAGTATAAAAGCCACGGCTGAAACCCCATAGAACAGAGTCCATAAACATAGGAGCCTTCAACCAAAAAAAAAATCCTTTAGAAGATAATAAACTCCCTTCATAAGAGTAAGAATCACCATATTATGGAGGATCAAGACCCAAAAGTAATACAACTTCACAGCAGGGAAAACAACACATCTTATAAATTGTGAAGAACGAGGACCCAAAAAAGCAATAACAAACCCTTTCAGCAAGTTCAACTTCTAAAACTAGGGGTGCCAATCCACAATAGAGAGGCTCCCTACCATTACCAAAATAAAAATATCAACAAGTTTAAAGACCTTCCACTTCCAACCCAACAAATCCAAACCCATCAACAGGAGCAACACCCCAAACTAGGCCCAAAGGAAAAAGATCCCACAAGGTAACCCACCAAACCCCAAACAGGGATGAAGCAGAACCAAGAAAATTTGAAGGAAAGCTACCACAAGAACAAAACATCAAAGAGAGCTCCAAGGTGGCACTAAAACAAGCAACAAAGAACTAGTAGCCACAAGGAAGACATCAACCCTTGACAAGAGAGAAAATAATAAAAACCCAGGGGCCATAACCAACCTACCAAACAAAAACTGAGCATAAAAGAGGAAATCCCAAATTTCCACAACCAGATAACTTTCATCTCCAACACAACTACCCAAAGAGTAGCCATCCACCTAGACATGATGCAAATCCCCAAAAACAACCACTACCAGAAAAACCCCAACAAAGTAGCACCAAAAGAGAAAACATAAACCAAGAAAGCCTCTCTCGAAGTAACATCAAACACTTCTAAAAGGCACGAGAACAAGAACTAAGAAATCCAATGGAGTTCCAGTCTCCAAGGAACCAACTCCCAACACGACCTCTCAAATGGAGAAAGAGTCACTCTCCTTCAAAGACACCAGACCAAAAAGACGATGGCATCACAAGGAAAAATACACACGCAACACAAAGAAGGCCAAGATAACTAGAAAACCAGTCATCTAACCTCCAAAAAAGCATCCAAAGCAGACGCTGCCTCAAAAAGCAAAGAACAAATAGCTCCATTAGGATCCGCATCTGCATCCTCTCCTTCTACATTTCCAATGTCGGAGGAGTTCAAAAATCCTCCCCCATAACTCTTCCCACCCAAACACACTCTCTCACTCCACTCCATCTCCTGACTGTATCTTGTGTGATTAGTGTTAGTTAAGTGTAAGATAGAAAAATATTTATTTTCTAAATAGTTTTTAGATTTTCTCATGAAGAATTATATATATATATATATATATATATATATATATATATATATATATATATATTTCATGATGTTTTCATTTCTTCTAGATAATATAGATTCTTTGGTATGTTTTAAACATTACATTTGGGTATATCTATAAGAAGCCCAAACTTAGTTTTTATATAAAACCATACAAAAATTAATATTAGAACCACCATATAGAATAACAAAAAACCTACTTATGAATCTCAAAGGTGTTGAGAGGAGTGGTATTTTAATGATGGTATGTTGTCACATGCTCCTGACGTGGCAACTATTTTTGAGGTTTAATTTACTAAGAGGAAAGTCTAGGCGATATTTTGATGGTGTGGTGGCTCGAATGACTAGGCATTCTTTTCTCATTATTCTTCTCTACCATCTTGTCCAATCCACATGGATTGTGGGTATTAGGATATCCTTTGTTTTCTCAAGGTTTCCTTTTCTTCTTTGCAAGTTCTCGAAGTATCTTCAACTCCTCTACAAGTTCTTTCTGTTGGGGTGCTTGCTTGTTGTAACAATGGGGGGTAGTCAGAATAGAACTGATCCCAAATCTTGTGACACTGTGAAGGCTAACAAGAAAGTTTGGGAACTGTTAGAGGTTGGGGGAGTGACCTCGTCTATGGAAAAGTTGTATGGGTAAGATGTCAAGACTTTGCAAGAATTTCTTGAGAGATAGTATAATTGTGTTTTTGAAATTGGGGGAAAGGAGTTTAATATCATTGAGGATCTTATTGTTGAAATCACAAGTTTATCGATTGATGGGAAAAAATTCTACAAAGATAAGAATGAATCTGTTCTGGCAATGGATGCTTTCTTCAAAGATGATGAAAGGAGGAAGCTGGAAAGGGAAAAATGTGGTGGCTATTTTGATTCTTCTCTCAAGGAAATTTGGATAGATGTTGTTGAGGAGATAATGAGGTATTTTACCCTCAATGGTCACTTTTCTATTATTTCTAGGCATCATTTTGTTTTGCTTAACCATTTTAGGCATAAGAAGAAGGTGTTGTTCCCTTTCTATTTACTAGTCTCTTTGTAAAATGGTATAAGGGATCATAGACATAATCCCAAAAACCCTATCCTCCTTGAAGGTTTAATTTTGCTGATTTTTTAGTATGTTAAGGTATTCACTATCCCTGCTCAACCCATTATTTCCAATGTTGGAAAAAAGAAAAAGAATCTTGAGCATGTGATGGGGTCGGAGGATGATTCCTAGAATGAATATTATTCCCCTGGGTCTGATGCATCCTTGGAGGATGATTCAGAATCTATTATCGTCTCTGAAGGTAAGAAAAGAAAAAAGAATCAATCCCTTATTTCTTATAGGGATGATGAGTATGTAATAGGTGATGAGGAAGAGATTATGCAATCTTTCCAGAAGTCTAAACCTGTGAAGGGTTAGGTGGAAAAACTATGAAGGATAAAGGTAAGAAAAGAAAAAAGAATCAAACCCTGGTCTCCCCTAGGGATGATAAGTATAAAACGGGAGATGAGGTTGAGGTGGTTCGGTCTTGCTAGAAGTCTAAACCTGTGAAGGGGTTGGGTGGCAAAAAGATGAAGGGGACTACTTTGGATAATTTCAGAATGGAGGATCTGGTTAACAAGAGTCAGTTGGGGGTCTCTCCTCTTACTAATGTGCAAAATAAAGAGGGGTCAGAGTAGAGAAAGTCTCTTATGAATTTGGGGAGGGATGAGCTACAGGTTCATGTTGGAAATTTGTTGGATGTTGAGAACTAGTTGTTGGAGCAGAACTTAGACAAAGGTGTTGTCTCTGCTTAAAAATGGAAGAGACCATGGAGAATGCTACTACTAGCAGTGATTCCCAAGAAGATTACGCTATGGAAAGGATGGTTTTAACTTTAGGAGGGAGATTATGTAGAATTTTTCAAAACCAACTTCAGAGTCCAAGAACACCTACATGCAAAGGGATACTTGTCACAGGGAAGAGAATAAAAAGAAAGCGAGGGTTTGAAGCTCTGTAATATCAGAGATATATTATCAGAACAATCGAATGAATTATTTACAAAGATCAATCCTTAAAAGGAGATCAAGAAAAACCTAAAAAGTAACCCTAATAGGTAGAAATTTAATAATTAATATAATTATTAAATGTCACAATATGCAAACTAAAGTGAAATATTAAGAGAGGAATAAATGTAACTTAATTAACATAATTAAGTTAAAACCTTTACTTTGATAGATTATGCCTGATTAATTTGGACTGGTGAAAGAGAGCTCTCTTTCCTTGTTCAAACTTTTCAAGTGGGTTTTCCATGAGATGAACTCCAGTAATTTTTAGGTTAGAGCTATGAGTAATAACACTGAAGATCCCTCTTCTTCTAAGGGGCCTAATGTGCAGGCTCAAGTCAACAAGGTTCAACTCGAGGTCAATCAGTTATTTGGCACTCTCAAAATGGTAGCTAATGAGATGATCAATATGAAGAATACCTATGAACAAAAGATTACTGCCTTTGAAGGAGGTTTAGAGTGCGTCAATCAAAAATTGGAGAAGGTTTTGGAGGTCAGTAAGCATGCTTTGTGCAATGAGGATGAGGTTTTTTGTTTGCTGAATAAGAAGGCTAGAAAGTGGCTAGGGGATAGTTCTATGAAACACATGGTGGCTAATGGTGGTGTGCAACATAAGATGACTAGTGATACGGGGCCTTCTACTAGAACCCGCAACAAGACCAAACTTAATGCAAATGTTGGAATTCCTATTAATTTGTAGTGGTGGAAGTCATGAATGTCCATCAAAAAATAATTGATAGTGATCTTGAAGCGACAAACATTCTTAAAAATCTCTAGTTTTTTTTGTCTTTTGTGCCTTTTTCTGGTTGTCTGTGTGTTGGTTTTTGGCTGCTAAACCTATTTTTGATTATACGATGAAGCAGCAGTTTATCTTGTAAAGGGTTTCAAGGGCCCTTCAAAACTTTTTTTTCCTATAATAAAAAACAAAAAACCTACTTAATAAGATTGATACAAATATCACCAATAACATATCTAAAAAGATATCAAAAATTCCACTAGTTAATAGAAAATAAAAACTAGTGCAAATTCAAAAGGAACAACATACAAAATATACATGTACACTACAAGACACATGGATACAAAAAAATAACAAGGATCACATCTAGTAAGAATATTTAGCACAACTACCTAGAGGAATAATTTTCCAATGCTTAGACACATTTATAAACTTCATTTCTAGACATAGGCACCAACTTCAATAGTGACACAAAAGCTCTAATTTCTAGCATTATCTCATGCACCTTGATACATATAATAATCTTCATCCTCTGCACCTTAGTAAGAAAACAATTCTCTATTAAAGGAATCATGGACTCACTCAGCTACTTCATGGTGTCATTGTGAAATATTAACATCATATGGTGCATTGCCATTCTAATGTCCTAATAAATTCCTCTAGAATTTTATCATCCACCCTTAGCTCATGCACTTCCTCCTAGAACTATAGCATTGAACCTTCAATCTGAATGCTCATGCGTTAACATGTTTTCCTACTTTCCATGTACCTTAGGTTGCATGAAAACATATATCCACCCCATTATATTCCTCATCTTTAATGTTAACCAAGAGCTCTAATAGCCAAGCCTTGTTTTCTCATTCATAATTATCTTAGATAAATTCTCCTTAAACTCTACTAGAATCAATACATACAATCAAAAGCAACTAGTATGAACCAAGCCCTTCCCCCTAAAATTTCCTTCAATAGCTTCAAATGGTTGGCTCATCACAATCTAAGATCCTCTTTAGGTAGTGGTTCAAAACCAATCCTTTATTGTGTGGGTCCCAAGATAATTCCCTACTTATCATCCTATAATAAATACCAAATATAAGTTACAACAAGAAAATTGTGCTTATCAATGACATTATGAATAAAGTGTCATTTTCTTCATCCAAAGTTTTACCACTAAAACCAATAAATAATAGAAAGACGGCTTTGAACATAATCAACAATAACTTATGCATACTTCTCACACGGGCTACAACATAATTTATGAGCCACCAAACACTTAATTCTAGCAACTAAATTATATTGCCGTAATATTTCATTATTACTTCTAAAACCTTTATATGTAGGGTGTAAACCTTCTTGACTAGGATAGTAATATTTTCCCAATAATTTTTCTTTGCTTTAAACCAAAGATAAATACTATAATAATTCCCCTTGCTTAGCCATACAATTTGCCACTAGGTTTTGAACTCTATAACAATAGAAATTGCTAAGTGTACATATCTTGATGTTTTCTCTAACTTGTATAAATCTAATACAAGTGCCTTGGTATATATATGTGTGTGTGTGTGTATGTATGTATGTATGTATGCATGTATGCATGTATGCATGTATGCATGTATGTACGTATATGTATATATACATATATTTTTGTGTATGTAGATATTTATATTTATATTTATATATATGTATATTATTATTTATACATAATATATGTATGTAAGTATAAATACATGCATATGCATGTATGTATATGTATTGTTGGTAGTGGTTTTCTTTGATGTCAACACCTGGAAAGTAGGGGAGATTATTGGCATTTGATGTCTTTGATATCAATACTTGGTGAGATTGTGGTAGTGTTTGTTGCTTGGCAGTGGTTGCCATCATTGACAACATTTAGTTTGGGCTAACATTGTTGTATGATGGTGTTGCTAAAGTTCATGGTTGGATTTCATACCTTGTTTGATGAAAATGAAATAAGTATTGAGTATGGTTGATGTCAGCAAAGTTGATTTCATAATGATATATTTAGATGAGGATTAGAAGCATTAAGATGAGGATTAGAATGATTTTGATGATAGAGAGATGTTGATGGTGATCTATAATATGTTGTATGATCTCTCCTATTGTTCCTAATGAAGTATATGTTGTTGAAAGAAATTTATAGCCTCTGCAAGTTGTTGAAAGGTTATGTTCTTGAATGTTGTTGTGAAGAATATTTGGGAGAAGGCTTTGCATTCATCTGTTGTTAGAGATGTGGTCTTGTAGGTTGGGATTTAGTGTTTGTGCTCTGTGGATTTTGCACTCCTATCTTTTCAACTCACCATTGTTCCCAAGGATTTTTATGTGAATTAAAAGGTTGGGAGTGTTGTTGGTTGTCTGGATTGGTCTAGAAAATGCTCCACATTCTTTACATTGATGTCTCTACTCTTGTGGATATGTCAATGTTCTCTCAATGTTTGTGCAATATCTTAGTTCCAATTTCATGTGTTGAAGTGTTCTATAAGTTGATCTATTAAGGTTTTATCTCTTGGTTGTGTATTATATACTTCTGGGATGAAGTGTTTTGTTCTTGTTTGGGTTGTGGTAGATATTGGTGGCATGGCAGTATAAAATAAGTATATTTAAGTGTTGTTGGATGTTTAAGGAACATCCCTTTGTGATCTACATGACAATAGTTGATCTTTTTTTGTGCTACATTTTTTTTGAGTTGGTCTTCTAGGTAATTTGTGAATATCTGGTCAACAAGGCTTGTCATCTTGCTTGTACTTTGTGCTTGAGGGTTTGCACCAACATATGAAGTTGTGTTAAGATGGATTTGGGTTCTGACCTATCTTGTTGAGGACCGCATTGAGTTAATCCAATTTGAAGTCATGTTTTTTGGCCAACTAGTTATGTGCTTCACATTTCATCTACACATTTCCCTATTGCTGACTTGGGTTGATATGCACCAACATGTAAATTGGTTGGGATCACATTAGAAGATGTAATAAGGTTTATTTTGGTCCTCTCTATCTCCTAGATAGGACCACATTGATGTTCTATGGCCAACTTGTTGAGATTGTTGTTTATTTTCATTTAAGTTGACTGGACAAGGCCGCCTAGGACATCCTTGTCTTGATGACTAAAACTGCAATCTATCTTCATAGTCCTCAGGTATCTGACCAAAGGCTTCTCCCTTCCAAATCTCACTATTGAATCTTCATCATTTCCTTATATAACTAAGTTTCTATATCTTTTAAAGTTGTAGGGCTTGGATGTAATAATAATCAAATGGTGCTCAATCTTCCTCCAATCTTCTTCGAATCTATAACCTGCACATTCAAAGATACTGGAAGGGTTGTGCCATATAGGGGATTTCCTCAGTCAAACCCCATGTTGGTGTTTCCACCTCCATAATGGTAAAATTGATGAAAGATAAGTTATCCTTTTGAGGGATAGAGGCTAAATGATAAATGAATAATAAATCAACAACCCGATGCAACTCACCACTCAAATCTAATTTCCTTGAAGGGTTGAAGTTATGCACATCTCCTCAAGGATTGATTTCAATTTGACTTAGCTTGATTTGAAGACCTACAAGTGTTAAACCTCATAAAAAAAATGTAGGCATAAACATGAACAAACTCACATAAAACTTGACATGATGCTTTGACAATGAAATACTGCAATAATTCTACTCTTGACTTGATAATAATTGATTAGTAATTATATTTCTTCTAAAATATGCTTACTTATTTCTTCTCCTCCTTTTCAAATGATGGAATGACTAGGTAATTATATGTAATTAATCCAATTTCTTGAAAATTAAATCCTGATAGTTGAAATTTAAGATTTGAAATTTAAATAACAAATTGCAAACTCCAACATATTAAAATTTATAGCCAAAAAAGGGGGACAAGGCCACCCAAGACATCCTTGTCCTAGCCCTATTTTTTGGGGGTAAATATTAAATTTCTAATTTGATTTTATATGTTTGATTCCTTGATAAATTATTAAATAGGTCATGGAATGCATAATTTAGGAAATTAGGAACATGATTAGGTCCAAGCACATAGGAGGGAGAAAAATCTCGTGTGAAATTTTCAAGGTTGATAATTTATGATGCTACATTTAGCCCCCACTTTAGTGAGAGAATGAACTTACTCTCAGATTCACACTAAAGTAGAAAATATTTCAAGAGGGGTTTGATTGTCCAAATGTTGGAGAAATAGGATGGAAATTAATCTAATAGAAGTGCACAAGCCCCCAAGATTCAAGATCCTATGAAAAACAAACATAAGGGAAAATGAACACACATGTATGAAATGCAACAAGACAACACAAAACATACATGAAAAAAACACAACATAATGCAAACATAATGCAACATGACACAAAAATAATGCAAACATGAGAAAACACATAAACACAAAGACAAACATAAGGTTAGTACTAAAAGGATTCGAGGTAACGCAAATAGACCTTGGTCTTAATTTTTTTTCAAATACTAAACATCGTATATTATTTTTTTGTTAGAAAAGGAGTTATCTCATGAGGACTAGCAAGATATGTTATGTTAAATCACTCACAAGCCACATGGATCTACTTTCTAGCAAGCTACATTATGCTAGGTTTCCATGTAATATGATGGGTTCCACAAGGCTAGCAATTTTGTTATGCTAAGAAACTCATGAAACACATGGCTACACTGGCAAGAAAGTTGTGTTATGCTGGGTGGCCATGTTAAAAAGGGTGATCAAGTTCATGAATTAGAAATTTTCATTATGCCAAATCCATGAACTATCTTGAAAAATCTCACTCCAGGGAGCACATAAAGCTTAACATCATACGGGATGAACAAAATTCACCTCAAGGGGTGAATAAAATTTAACACTGCAGGGGATAAACAAAAATCACCTTAGGGGGTGCATAAAATTTAATGTCATAGGGGATGAGAAAAAATCACCTTAGGGAGTGCACAACATTTAACATCATAGAGGACACATATGATAAAGCCACATCCAAGAGTTGTTATAAACAACACCACCACAAAGGGTGTTCCACAAATATCAAACGGTCCTTACTCAATACATGAAATTTCACACCTTAGGGAATATCACACATGACAATGCCACTAAGAAAGACTAAGTCGTGTAACAAAGGATCACACTTTAGGGAATACTATCCATAGCATTACCACCAAAGGGAACATAACATGACATGAAAGGTCACACTTTTAAGGGATATCAAGCCTAATACTACCACAAAGGAGACTCTAACATAAATTGAGGAGGCCACACTTTTAATTAACAACTTTTAATTAACAAGGTCACATTTTCTAGGAGATGTATGATATCATCACTAAAAAGGGACCAATTCTTATATAAATAATGTGGGGGACTATATGCCTCCTTACAATGTTAGCGTACTTTCTACACTAATATTTTAAGGAGATAAAAAGAGATCCCTTGTAGTAAGGAATTCACCTAACATAATGATACCTAACCCTTGCTCCCCAAGCATAGGAACAAAGATGAGCCAAAAAAAATGATAACACTTTACTCCTTAAAAAATGAATTATGATTACAAAAAACCAAAATTATACCCCCATGCATAGTCATGAGCATTATGTTATACTACAATTACCACATGGCAAGGAGCAAAATGAAAGAATCTTAATCTATTATCCTATCAAAATTATCATTGTAAGGATCTAACTCTTCCAATTTCTTCTTCAAAACATGGAATTCACCAATAATGTGTCCAAATGTTCTATGATATGTGCAAAAGGATGTGTTTTTGTTCTTTCATTTAGTATCTCTTCTTTCATCTACAAGTGGTAATGTAATGAATCCCAATTGTAAAAGTGGGCCTAATGAATGCTCAGTCTTAGATAAAAATTGTGGAGAAAGTAACAAACCTTTTGTAATAGGACTATGAATTTTGTGTGGTTTGGATGGTGGAGCAAATGTATGATATAAAGGTGGAGGATCTTGGTAACCTATACCTTTTGTATCTTTAGATGGTATTTTTTGCAAAAGGGATTGGATTTCATGTTTGTTTTTATATCACATCCTTTTTTTTTCAAGATCCTAAAGCCTTTTACATAACATTGCTCCAAGCTAACACGTGTGTAACTTTTTTTTCATAGGATGGAGGATCACTAGGCGGTATGGCTTCATCAGGATTATTATTCTTAGGTTATTCCATATTCCTAGGTTGAGGTATGAAGTGTAAATCAATTTCCCTATGTGACATGTAAAAAATTTCAAGTAGTGGTGTAGTGGGTGTTGTTGATTGTTGATATAGGTGGGTAGGCCATTCTATTGAAGGATAAAGGACCAAATTATTATCAAGGTTAGGAAAGGCATTATTTATGAATTCATTCATGATTTCCTCCTCCTACCTCAAGATGTCTTCATTAAGGAGATATACATTGGGACATGAAGGAATATGAGTTTCATTATCTGAATTAGAGTCATTTCCAAACATGCAACGCGAAACATATACCAAGGATTCAAGGAAGTCAAAATTTTACTAGAAAATTTTTCCATTATAACAATATGATATGTGTAATGAAATTCATATTGTTATACCATAGTGATCTAAAAAACTGAAAGAAAATATGGAAAAAAGATCCTAAGAGGGTTCTATCATAGAAAATAGAGAAAAAATAACTTGGACAAGGCTACCAAAGGTTCCCTTGTCTAGAAAATATTTTTTCTAAATTTAAAGATTGAATGTTAGTGATATTGTTTAATATTTCTTTTATGTGACAATGTAGGTTTGAAAGTGAATATTTTTCTAGAATTTATCCAATTTATGATTATGCAATGAAAAATGCAAGTGTGTAAACAATTTTCAAAATTCTCAAGCAATAAAAATGCAATTCCAAATGTAATTTCTAGATCTAAAATGTAGCAAATGATTGATCCTAATGTATAAAATATGAAAATTATGATTTTGATATGTTTTTGCAACAAAACTATGGGGTAAACCCACAAAACTGGTTTACAATTTCAATGAGGAAGGAAATTTGCAATAAAACACCTCCATGGTCAAAATTTTGGTTTTTGGGGGTTCGAACGAACTTTTGGGCAAACCCCAAATAGGTTTCACTCAAACCCCCCTTTGAATGAACCCTATTAAATGTTGGGTCCCACATATTTTTCATTTCTTGGAATAAAAAACAAAGGGAGACTATGTGGAAAGGGGGGTTCGCTCAAACCCTGGTTAGAGCGAACCTCCAAGGGGGGTTCGCTCAAACCATGGTTCGAGTGAACCTCCAAGGGGGGTTCACTCAAACCTGGCATCATTCAAACCCCCCTTTTCCCCCCTTCTCCCCCTCTGGCACCAAAAATATCCAAAAATTTTCCCTTAGAAGCTCGAGTTGAGGATGAAAATGGAGGAGACTTCATAGACCCAACTGGATGATGGTATTCCTCAAAACGAGCTATCCATCAAATATAATTTTAATATGTTTTGGTTTTATTATGTATTTGTTTGTTTAGTTTGATTAAACATAAGTTTTTCACTAAAAACCAAGCTCTTTGTTCTGCACATGTGGAAAAATAACAGATTATCAAAATAAAATTTTGAAATATATGTGTAGGTTAGGTATTGATGTCTTTGACCTAGTAAAAAAAATGAATTTCGATACATACAAAAAAAGTTATGTTGTATATGGTCCACCTATGTTTGAATTGTAATTGGTTTGACTTTGAAACTTGATTAAGGAAAAAATATTCAATACACACTATGAAACCAAATGAAAGAGCTATATATCATAGTTACAAATCTAAATTCAAAAAAATTAGAATTTTATCCTTCATGGAAAAAAAGTTATGTTGTATATGGTGAGCATCACTCCTTAAAAATGGTGTTTACTGAAAAAACCTAGTTTTCAAAGGAGATGGAAAAAGTAGTGCAATCTGATTCCAAAATTTTTGAAAAAAATATATTTAGAATCTATAGACAAAATGTCACAAATCACTAGTTTGCATCATCTTCAAATTCCTCACGATTTAGCCGCTATAGGTGCCCGAAAGTGTAGATTTAGTTAGAAAAAATCAATTTAGTGTCCAATTTCGCCAAAAATTGTAAACTAGTATTGTGGGATCACCCTATTCAATTTTTTAGTTTTTTGACTATATGCAAAATGCCTAAATGAATGCAATGAACATTTTCAGATTTAATTTCAGATCTAAGATGACCTAATGCAGATTTGTAAACAAAATTAAGATGCAGATCTGACCTATGATGACTGAAATTAACCCTATGGAAACTTATGATGCAATATGACTACAAATTTTTGAATTTTTATGCTATTTTGATGCAATAATGGATGCATAAGTGATTAATGCAAAACACTACAATTCTAACCTAAGATTTAAGATGATATGCTTCAAATTTTAGAAGGTCTATAATTTTAATGCCTTAGGTTCACCAAAATAATAAGGTGGAAAAGTGAAACCCTAGGGTTTCAATTAGTATTAAACACTTTTTACTACTATATCATTTATAATTCAGATTGGCCAAGGGTAGGAGATTGACTTACAACCTGAAAGGCGAGTCAGTCAACCCTAGATTTGAATTATTTGGAGGGTTTGAAATGTATTTTTGATTAAATACAATGATGCAACTAGCTAACAATGAAAATGCACTACTTTGATGTGAAAACAACAAATCTGGAAAGTGACAAACAAATTTCATGATAAAAAAATGGATTGAGAAGACTTGTGTGCACTTGTGATTTGAATTTTGACTTGAGTTGAATAGACAAGGCTTCCTAAGGCTTCCTTAGCTGGATGAATAAAAGAGTAATCTCCTCAAAGTCCTCAGGTATTTGATCAAAGGCTTCTTCCTTCTGGATCTCATTGTCAGATCTTTGTCAGTTGTTGAGATAATTGAGTTTTTGTAACTTGTCTAGTTGTAGGGATTGAATGCAACAATGATCAAATGGTCTTCAATCTTCCTCCAATCTTCTTCAGATCTGTAATCTTCACATTAAAAGAGAGAGGAATGGTTGTTCCATATAGGGGCTTTCCTCGATCAAACCTATGTTAGTGTTTCCACCTCCACAATGGAAAAATTGATGAAAGATAGCTTATCCTTTTTAGGGATAGAGGCTAAATGATAAATGACTAATGAATCAACAATTGGATGCAACTCACTACTCAAATCTGTTTTCCTTGAAGGACTAAGGTCATGCACATCTCATCAAGTCTTTATTTCAATTTGGCTTGAATTTCTTTGAAGACCTACAAGTGTTAAACCCCATAAACAAAATGTTGGCATAAACATGAAAAACTCACATAAAACTTGACATGATGCTTTAACAATGAAATGTTGCAATAATTCTTCTCTTGACTACTTTTAACTTGATAATAATTTCTTGGTAATTATCTTTCTTCTAAAATATGCTCACTTCTTTCTTCTTCTCCTTTTCAAATGATAAAATGACTAGGTATTTATATTCAATTAATCTAAGTTCCTAAAAAATTAAATCCCAATAGCCAATATTTAACATTTGAAATTCAAATAACAATTTTTCAACCTTGACATATTAAAATTGGAGCCAAAATAGGGGGACAAGGCTGCCTAGGGTGTCCTTGTCCCAACCCTATTTTTTAGGGTCTAAAGTTTTGAGAACAAAATATTAAATGTCTACTTTGATTTTATATTTTTGATTCCTTGATAAATGATTAAATGGGCCATGGAATGCATAATTTAGGAAATTAGGAACATTGTTAAGTCCAAGCACATAGGAGGGAGAAAAATCTAGTGTGAAATTGTCAAGGGTGATAATTTAGGATGCTACACTATGTAACTTGGTTCTTAGAGAGATCTCCTAGCTTGGGGGTGACCTATGAGTAGGTCAACAGTTGCAAGGTGAGCATCCTATGGAAATTGGAGAAGTTTGTGTCAATGTGTAGGTGGGAAGGAATTTTAGGATAAAGCTACAATGCATATATGATTTTTTTATAATGGTTGTAAATATGTAATAAAATAAATTCCTCAAATTGGTGTTTGTAATATTTATGTGGAGAAAGTTGTGAAGAGTACAATATATTAGTTAGGAATTTAGTTTCATTAAAATAGGAGGTAGGAAAATAATGTAAAGGAGGATATTTTTGTCTTCTAGAATATTATTGGTATTCATCATCTTTATCTAAGGAAAATTTTGTTCATCTAAATAGCTTGAAAATTTTCCAAGTCATAGTTCACTCTAAAGTTCCTTATAAGAGAATTTATGTGACATTACTATATAGAAACAAACTTAAGAGCTATAAATCATTACCAAATGTTTTCCATTTACCATGGGTGGAGGAAGTCATATATACATAAGTGATTTAAAACATAAAAACATATGTATATATATATGTATATTTTTTATTTAATATTAAATAGTAAATCTATGTTTCATTAATTTAATATTCATTAAATTTCATATACAAATATATGTTTATAATAGATATACATATTTAGAATTAATAATATATATTTATATATTATATACATTTAAACATACAAACATAAATATATGTAGGTATACAAATATATATTGGATGTAATTATAAAAAAAAGGTTACTAAATTTAATAAATTAATTAAAAAAAGGAACTTAACAGGTCATGACATGTGTAGGTTCAACTCTACACAGGGCGGCCCAATGGGCATGGCCCATGGGGGTGCAACCCCAAGGGGCCATGAATACCTATAGGCTGTGACTTGAAAAGGAGCCCATGAGCCATTTAAGGGATGGTAACTCCCCATAATCGACCAACACCTTTTAGGGAGGGCATTGTTAAATAGAAAATATATATTTTTAATCTTTGTAGCAATAATCCAATATTCAAGTGTATAAAGAGTATATATAGAGGAAACATTAGAGTTACCTGTTTTATGTTATGTATATATTTACACAAGAAGCATAATTCTCAAACAAAACTAGGATATATACATTATGAATAAGATTATCTGTAAAAAGACGTATATATATATACTATTTAAAAATCATAGGTATATATGAAGATAAATATAGAGGTATATACATAAAGTATATATTAATTTGTAATCAATAGAGGCATAAAAAGAGATAAAAAATTAATAATAACATAAATATAGATATATAATTAAATAACATGTATGGTTGATTTATGGGGCTGTGTATACATAGAAATAAACCAATAAAGAAAAGAAAAGAGAAAGACACAAATAATCATGAAAATGATATATTTATACATATACGATATAAATAAATTAAAATAAAATAAATAATTTGTGATGGGAAAGAATGAACAAACAAAATAAAACAAAAATCCATTCCATTTTCTTGAGAGTTTTTCCTTATAATCTATTCCAACCTACAAAACTTATGAGGGGTAAAGTGAAAGAAAGTAAGTTTTAAAGATATCCTTATGATTTTAGGGTTCAATTTACTTACCCTAAGATCTAAGGGTTGTGATTAAAGCTCATATAATTTCTAGGAATGAGTGCACATACTGTTAACCTCTATTATATGTTTACTTTTTCTAAACTTAACTAATTACACTGAAGGCGTATCATATTTGGAAATAACCAAACCTGATACTTAATTAAAATCTGATAAGAATAATCTTAAAGACAAACACATAGAAATTTGAGATTGTAATATTGACCATATTTACAATTTTATATTGATACATTTATAAGTGGGCTAGGAGCACATGGGCAATAAATATGAATTCGTCTGCATGCCTTCATTGAAGATCAGATCGGGGAATGAAAGATGCCTTGTAAATTCTTTACACAAAAGGAGATTCTTTTAAATCTTTTCCCTAAACCGTTTGGTTTACTTTATTAGTAGTCTTACTGTATTTTTTTTAAGTTTTTTGTTTTGTTTTGGTCTTTCCCCGTGCAATACCTAGTGCCCCTCAAGCTCTTATTTCACACTGTGTCAAGGGTAAATTATTAATTGTTTGAATGTTTGGAGTCTTACAAAGTGGTCTACTCCTTTACGAAAAAATTGATTATATTTGAAAGAAATTCTTTCAGTTTGAATAAAGCATGCAGCACTTTGTTTTTGAATAATCCATGGGACGTTCAGCCAATAGCAGTGAGCAAAGAGAAAGCGCGTAGAACATGTCTGATTTCACATGTTTGAATGTGATTGAATGGCAAAAAATATATTATTTGTATGTAATTGAATAAAAAATTGATTTTCATAATGTATGTGTAATATTTGTCATTTTATTTTTTTAGAATTTATTTTACTATTATAAATAATTTAATTATATTTATTATTATATATTATATTTTTAAATAAAACTATTAATTACTACATAAAATAAAATAAAAATATTATATTTATGTGTACTTTAAAATACAATATTTTCTAATTTAAATATCCAAAATTATGATTACATTTATTATTCCATATTTTCTTTTATATTATATAAATCTAATATAATATTTAATTAATATAATTATTTTAATTTTAACAGTAATTAACCATATCTCATAGTTTAATTGATTTTTGGATAGAATAGGAGAAAAAAAACTAAATGTATGTTAATATGTTAGAGAGTATGTGATGAATATAATAATTAATACATAAAATAAAATAAAAATATATAATAATATTATTATATAATAAAAATATAAAATAAAATGAATACTATAATAATAATTATAATAATATATAAACAATATCATTTTTAAAACGATCTACCAATTGACCTTTGTGCTACACAAATGTATGAAAAAAATAAGCCAATTTTTTCCCAATTCATCTTCCACACCTCTTCGGTGTACCCATTGCACACCAAGGTGCGATTGCTAGTAAACTAGTCCTTGGTGGGGAAAATGAGACTAGAACCCCATAAATTTAAGTGGTGACTTAACGAAACATTTATAATATTTAGATGTGCACTATGAGACTTTAGAATTAATGAAATCACTCTTATAATATTTAAATGCGAATTTTTGAACCTTATAAATTAACTAAAGTCAATTTTTGAAGCATTCAAATATATATTTTTTAAGTGGGAACCTTTGGACTAAAGTAAATGTAATTATTGTCATTAAAACCAAAGGCCTCTTTAGAGAAAGGAATCTCATGTGATCTTTTAATATTAATTAAAGAATATATGCGAGTTAATTACCTTGTGAGTGAATCGAGTAGAGTCAAGACGTAAAGATTAAAGTAAATTTATAAATAAAATGGAGGGTATTACATTACAAGACTAAATCAAGAGTAAATGGTATATATAAATTAAAAGAGATTTTATAAATTAAATCGAGTTCACAAATAAGTGTGTGGAGAAAGAGAATGAGACCCCACCTCAAGAATTTTGTCATTATGAATTTATTAAATTAAAACAAGTATATATTTTTATCAGTAAAATTGTATTTAAAGGTTTAGTTCTCTTACGTCTTTAAATGGTTATTAAATTTATACAAACAATCTAAGGTATTAAAGTTGGCTAATAATTATGGGAATGGAAGAATTAATTTATCTCTTGAACAAGCAGGTTCAAAATTAATTGTCCTTACATTGAGGGATTAAGGTTTAAATAATTGATAAGATATAAGTGAATAATTTATTTAAAGAATTTGTGTCCTAACCTTCTTGAAAGGGAATATTCTAATATTTAACTGTACATGCCATTTGTTCACTAAGGTAATATTTCCTATCTTTTCACTTTCAAGTAAATAAACTATGTAACTTAACCATTGCCATAAAAAAATTATTTTCAAAATAGAGAACAAATGAACATAAATGTCATAACAATAATCAACATTAATTCCATTTAATATAATAATCCACAAATTACAATATTCCAAAGAATTTGTACAAAGCACATACATAGCTCAACCGAGCTTCAAAGTAATAGATATAGATGGTCTAGGAATCTCATTTCAAATCTTGGTCTTCTATCACCTACTGAGGAGGAGAAGCATCACTCAAACACTTTTCCGCCAACCACATACTCATATGTGGTCCCCCACACATCTATCTTATGATAGATGGCCCTACCCTTCGATGAAGAGATCTGTGGAGTAACCTCGTCATGACAACCATTATGAGCTTAGTGTTGTGTCCTACATGTCTAGAAATTGTAAATCCTACAATATTGGACTAGCATGTATAAATGGATCATGGGGAATTGACAGTGGAGCTAAAGAAAATCACACTACTTTGGCCAAAGTGTTCTCACTAAGTACTTTGAATGATAGTCATCTTACTTGCATACACTATTTAAGCTCGATTTGACTTAAGGCCATTATAATCTATGCATAGGTATTTCCTCCAATGGGTAATCTTTAACCCTAGAAATAACCTATTCCCTTTCCCACAAACTCAATGGTATTTATACCCACAAAGCATTAATACAAGTTACCCTCCCATCAATGGATAATCAAATCTCGGGTGTAACTTACAAGCTATCTAATATAATCAAATACTTAGCCATGAATAACCCATAAGCTATCCTTGTTTAATCGTATCTAGTATACCTATACTAATGGCAAACAATCCCTCCTATTATGGAGTAAATACAAGCACTTTCATAGAAAAGCATAAAACAACTTCTTTTTCCTTTCCAAAACAAATGTTATGATTTCCTAATGCAAGTATTCTCAAGCAGTTCAAAAAAATCATTCAAATCTCATTCTTTCATAAATAAAGACAAATAAGAGAAGACTAGATCCTCATGCCTGTAATATGCTTAACCAAATTGACTTACTTGATGCACAACCTTCTATTGACAACTTGCTAGCCTTCGCTTTTTCTCTCAAAGCAATACTTCACTATGTCCTCTTTCACAGGATAGCTCATTGCTCTCAAAAAGTAACTCTAAGCTCTCAAAATAAATCTAAGCTCTCACAAAATACAGCTCTTAGAATATTTGTAGTAGAATAGATTTGAAAAATAATAATGTGTCCCAAATGAGAGAGCTATCCCATCTATTTATACAAAAAAAATAGATATTGTAGCCTACAGAAAAGGCATGCCAGTCAACAACTCTCAAGCATGTAGGTCAACTCACCTTACATAGCTAAAAGGTGGTAGAAATCTAATTGAAAACTCAGCTTGGAATTCTACAAATTAGCCTTTTTAGTTTGACAACAACTCAATAATAATTCAATTATGCACATGCCCAAAGATGATAATCAACTTTCAACCAAAATAGACTTCTACAAAAATAGAGTTTTCATATATTGGTGCCATGTATCTACTAACTTTCCTATCTTTTTGGTGTGGTTTACCTTATTCAAACAGTCTTCTATTTGTAGGAAACACATATGTTAAGTCAACTTGGTCATAGTTTGTCCCACTAACAAGGAAAACATGAGTCAAATTCCCTCAAAACAACGCTCAAGCTTGTGCTTTGACTAAGCACATCCTTACTGATTTTACCTTTTCTCATGCATTAAAATCACTTGCATAGAAAACACATTTTTTTAATGTTTCCATCACTTCTATCTTTTGATAAATGCATTCCAAGTTTAATGTATATTGCTACTATATAAAACAATGATGCAATTTAAGTGATATCGACTATGGTTTACTTCTTTATTGGCCTTTAATATCTTACATAACATATATACAGATTGACCTCTACTAATCATATAAATAAATTGGCCTTCATTAATCATATATATATATATAAGTCTATGAATAGCCTCAATGCTATGTCTTATATATATGTATATGTATATATATATATATACTAATATATATATGTATGTGTAGACACATAAAATGTACTGATTGACATTGGACATCTGATCCTAACCACTAACATCGCTTCATCTTGAATCATCCTTCGGTCTAACCATTTAATCAAATGCCTTTATCTAATTAAATTCATCAATATTCCTCTCTTAATTAAATAAATCAGTTATCTAATTAAGTCATCATTTCTCGATAATTAAATTAACCAGTCTGATCTAATTATCCCTATTTAATTAAATAATTAATTTTATTTGATTAAATCTCTAAAGTCTATTTATTAAATTAAATAAATTAAAACCTTATTTAGTTTAATCTAACATCATCCCTTTTAATTAAATAAATCAAAAGTCCTTATTTAATTAGCCCTTTATCATTTTCTTCTCATATTTGATTTAAATAATCCACAAATTTAAGTCAAATAGATCACATCATTTAATCCCTTCATTAAATTAATTAACTTTGATTAATTTAATCTCTTCTCATGTCCCATCCTCCATTTTTTGCCACTTGCACATGAAAAGAGTTATTTAATTTATTAAATCTCTATTTTCTTCAACAAGGCATCTTTCAGGGAATATTCCTCAAGTTTGAATTAAAAATCCAAGTGGACTTTGTGCTTCCAACAAGGTATTTACTCCACCTACAAAGTTCTTTTGCCTTGAGCCAAGTGGCATTCAATGCACTTTCTTTCCCTCTTACATGTCATTTCAACAATTTCAAAATTCAAAGATATGCATTTATTGACACATTCTTCAAAACTTGCACATCCTTCATCCTCTCACATGTCGACAAGTGGCATAATGTCATTGGTTTATCTTTTATCCCACATTCATCCTATCTTTCAATCTTCAACTCTTTCTTTCTATAAATAGAGAGCTCATCCTCCATTTTGATCATCCACCATTTTAGTAAACTTACTATGCTCAAATATTTAGCAATCTTCATCCAAGATTTCGAATTTGTAGCTAGGTTATGCAGATTTTTTTCTTGAAGCACTCATCACTCTTCATCAAAGTCGATCACAATCTTCATCAAATCATCAAAGCTAGCATTGGAGTTGGGAAATGGCCAATTTTCACATCAAATTGGCACCAATTCCCCCATGGGATCAAGAGTTTGCATTGTTTTCAATAGGATTTAGCTTACTTTCTTGTCCTTTCATTTCATTCTTGCTTTATTTCCTATTTAAAACTTTCTTAATGGATTTCATGGGGAATCCTGGTTCTTACTTGCATATGATCTCCTAATATGTTTCTTTATTGTGTTTTGCAGGTATTTGGATAGGGGTTCTACATTTTGGCACTAGAAGGAGGGAATCTCATCTTCTAATCATGTTTTTGTCAAAAATTTTGCGTTTCTTTTGGTCTATAAGAAAACTCTACCGCTGGAAGCTCAGCGTCACTATTTAGCACCGCTAGTTCTTCAGCGTCACTATATGGAACCGTTGAAAATTCAAATTACGACACCTTCGTCCTCTCACCCAGAAATTTGAATTATAAACTGCGTCGTTGAACTAATCAGACCCGCGGGAATCTTTCAAAAACCCAAACTGCACCGCTAGCTAAAAGTGTGACACATTCATGCTCACTGGTCTGGTTGCAAAGTGACGCTGACTAGCAAGTGACACTATACAACACTATTGGGGAAATCAAACTATGACGCCTTCGTGGATTGCACCGCTAGAGGGGAGTATGAAGTGAAATTTTATTTGAAGCATGTGCTTTTTTTTTCAAATTATGATTCTTTTGTCTATTTTCTGCCTTCTTGACCTCTTTTTTGTAGAATATAACTGATTTGTCTTTTAGGTTCGATTGATCAAAAACAAAAAGGAAAAGAAGCATGATGGGGTCATTTCACAAAAACAAGTGTTTTTAAACAATCTAGTGTTTGTTGAACACTCTTGGAGGATTCATTATTCCTCTTAAAAAAAATTTGTCATCTTTTTATGCTTAGGATTTACTAATTTCATTTGGGCTTTAGAAAGAACCTTTTGGATTCTTGTTACAAAAAGGCTTAAAAAGAACATTAGGACTCAAATTTACTAAAGTTTGTTTTGGGATTAAAAAATTCAACAAGGAAGATTGTCACACTTACTTTGGTGCTTTAAAACGAATTCACTCTTGCTTTGAGGATCTAAAATAAACAAGTGTTTACATTGTTTTGCAATTATATACACAAAGTAATATCATCAAAAGACATATGCGCTTCTCTAGCACCTCACAGCGATCTTGAGAATCAAAAGGCTTTTGGTGACATTAAGTTGCATAAATAATTGCCCATACACATTTCAATTTGCGTTTAAAAATTGAACAAATTGTGCGAGTGTGAGTAAATCTATTGCATGTGTTCTCCCATTTTTTCCAAACGAAGGTTGATTGAACTATGAATACATTTACTCGCTATTGTTTATCTTAGAGGGTCTTCCTTGGGGAAAAAGTACTCACCCAAGGGAATGACTCAACCGATAACACTCTGAACTCGAGAGTATTTCCAGCTAGGATATAAATGTGGGTATTGGAATAAACATCAATATCACACGGTTGGCTCTGACGAGAAGGGAAACAATGGTCTCTCACCACGTTGGGTCAACTCCTACGAATGGAAAGTCTGAATTACAATCCTTGTTTTAGAATTGTCAAAATCCTTGATCTATTTGTTGGTGCAAGAACGATCGTTTTGAAGCCGCCCCACACTTTTACGGTCTTTAGTAGAAATGGAAAGCATGACATGGGAGTTTCATGGGTGTTGATGCTTGGCTGCCCCGTATAAGTGAGTGTTGTGGAGGGGATCTAGTGGGGTCAAGCATCTAACCATTCGCTAAAGATAAGCATAGTTGGGCTTGTCCAAGTGGGGACTCAACAAATATTGTCTTTCATATCCATAGGGTGGTGCTTATTCTTGGTTACAAAACACTTTGCTTACTCGAAAACATTGGAAAAAAACATTTAACATCATCATCAAAAATTTCAAACCCTTTAGGAGGAAAATACAATTGACCTAATTCATGTGTTATTGCTTTCCCTTGGGATTCGTATCCTTAGAGGTTTCTAAGCACTTGGATTTACATCCCAATTTTCCTACTAAAGTTAAACAATAGGTAACCCTTGCCTTGAATTCATCGAATTTCCACATAATATACTTTGTGGGATTTGAAGAAATTAAGACATTGGAAACTTAGTTTGAAAACCTAATCAAAAGAAGTGTTTTTGATAAAACAAAGTCACTAAGCAAAGATAACAAAATTGGCTCTCACATGTGTTGAAACCTCATGATTTCCAAAAATGTCAAAATCCCAAAACAAAAGTCCTTGAGTCAAAGTTCAAAATTTAGAAGTCACACTCAAAAGTTCATCAAGAGATATATTAGGAAGTGCAATCAAAAGCAACATATCAAGATAAGCAAAAAATTCTCAAGGTTCTATAGACTCATCCCTTTGAACAATCTGGAAATGTATGCTCAATTTAAACCACTTCTTAGTTATAGAGTTCCTTAGAAGTATTGTCTGTTCTTCAATACTGAGGTCTAGTAAACAAAGCATCTTTTTAGGTACATCCTAGGATCAAAATCAAACCCTCATCCATCTTCGAAAATCAAAACCAAAATCATCTCATCAACAACTCTTCGAGAATATTGGAAAAATCCTTTATGTTAAACTTTGGGAAAATCATTTGAAATCAATCCAAAATCACTTTGTTTGATTAAATGTGTGTAGATGCATGCTTCTCCACATATTTGATCAAATTATCAAAACTTGTGAACGAATTTATCCCTTGATGAAAAATCCAAAACATCTTGGGATTTAGGAGTTCATTATCAAAATCATCTTGTTTGGATAGGAGTGTTTAGATGAATCCTTCTTCTCACACCTAGAAAAAAATAGCATATTGTGAACGATTTAAACTCTAGGACAACATCCAACCTCTTAGAGTTTATGGATCCACCAAAATCTGAATCCAAAAACAAATCAATCTTAAATCAAAGTCCTAAAAAGTTTAACATACCCTCCAAGATTTTCTTAAAAGAGTTCCAATCATCCATCAAACATTCATCTTTTATCCATATCATCCTTTGATCTTGAAATCATCCTAAAATTTCTCTTTTGTACTTAAGGATAAATCAATCCAAAGGATATAGAGATTCATCTCTTATATTCTTTAAAAATTGATCCCTATTTTATGGTGCAGACTAGATCTCAACACAAGAAGAACATGGAAGCCAACAAAGAAACACCCGCTTCAAGTGACCTAAGCCAAACAAACTCTGAAATGAATCCATTGAATCAAGCAACCATTTGACTAACTTTCTCTCATCATCACAAAATCCACAAGAGGAAAACCAAGGAGAAGATCTTACCTTTGGGATGTCACATGAGAAAATCACCGAAATGATCCAAAATTCGGAGAGCCATAAGATCATCAATATCATGATGAGGCTTAACCCTTCACTATACATGCTCGAACTAGCAAAACAAGGGACCAAACTACCTTCTGATTTTGACGTGAACTCTATAGTGGAACCATCTTTAGAGGTCATACCTCTAATTTGATCCACACTCCCCATCTCATCTACACCCCCATCACAAAGCATCACTCAAAACATCCTGCAAATTACAAAATCCATTGCTCCAACTCAACCTAATGTTAATAAGGGAAGTGCATTTCTTAATGCCATTCAAACACACCCCCTTGTCAATAATCAAGACTTGGATGCAAACACCATTTTGGAACAAAACATACCCCAAAATCCATTACATAAGTATGCCCCTCTCACTTTCCATGATCCTAATGATCCATTGTCATCATCCTTTTGCGCAACACCCCAAACCTCTCTCCCCATAACTTCACAAGGAGAGGGTGACATATTTGGACCAGGGGGAATTTTTGACACCATCATTTTCTCAAGAGATCACATCCCTCACATTTTCACCTCTTTTGCCATTACCACCATCATCCACACCACTAATTGGCTTAGGGCTTCCACCTTTACCAAATATTAATATCAATCAAAATGAAACGAACATCCTGAACATCAATCAAAACATCACCCCAAACTCTCAAAACTTGTCATCGACATCCCAACAATGGATGACAACTACACAAGCAATCACCACATCATCAATCACCCCACTAATATCTCAAAGCATGGTCTCTCAAAGACCAACCACATCAATTGCACCATCCATTAACCAAACCCTAATCACCAACACGACAACACCTCTCACCACCACCACAAGCACCATTCTGAATCCACCTCCACCTCCACCTCCACCACCACCAACCTCCAATATATCCAGCCAATACAGTATGGTGTTACAAGCCACTCAACAAGCTGCTTATCAAAAGGCATTCCTACAAGTACAAAAGCAAAAACCCTCACAATTAGCTACTCAACAAGTCGCACAACTAGCTGCTTAGCAAGCCACTCAAGCTACACAAGCTGCCCAAGCAGCCCAAGCCGCACTACAAGCACAAAAGGATGCTCAAGCCCAAATCCTATTGCAATAACAAGTGGCACAAGCCCAAGCACAAGCACAAGCACAAGCTCAAGCTAAAGCTCAGACACACGCCCAATATCAAGCACAACAAGCACAAGCACAAGCACAGTATCTTGCACAAAAACAAGCAGCACAACTACAAGCATATCAACAAGCGATAAAACAATACCAAGAGTAGTAAGAAGTAGTCCAATTAGTAGCCCAACAATAAGCGTTGTTGGTACAACAACAAGCACAACAACATGCTCAACAATAGGCTATCCTAACACAACAACAACAAGACCAACAACAAGCGTTGTTCATACAACAACAAGTGCATACATGGCTCAACAAAATGTGCAAATACCACCAATCAACACATCAAACAATCCACCCATCACACCCACCAGCAAACCACCTCAGAACAATTTCATCCCACCTTCTGATCCACAAAACAATGTGACAACACAAATTAGGTTGCTCTCGCAACAAGTGCTTGACCTTCAATCAGGGAAAACCACAAGAAAATCTAGTAACTTGTGTCCTTATCCATTTGACAGGGGCCTTGTGATGAAACCATTCCTGAAGGGATTTGAGATCCCCAAATTTGATAAGTACCGTGGGACGGGAAACCCTAAAGATCACATCAGGGAATTTCAGGTTCATTGCATGGAAGTCGCGTATGATGATACCTATTTGATGCGGCTATTTCCTAGGAGTTTGGCTGGCCATGCCATGGAATGGTTCTCTCACCTACCCATAGGAATAAAAAAAATCCAAGAAATCATAGAAAAATTCATCAAAAACTATGCATGCAATATTGCCATGGATGTTAGTCTAGAGGAGCTCTTAGCTTTGAAACAAGGTAAGAATTAATCATTCACTTCATTCCTACAACGATGGTGGTCTAAGGCCAATCGGAGCAAATGGGTCATGCCCGAGGAACAACAAGTGTGCACCATCATATCCAACCTTGATGGCCTCTTAGAAGTCCATCTCAAGGTCCAAGGGATCACCACGTATGATCAGTTGATTTCCAAGGTGCTCAGCATCAAACGATCTCTTATGACACAACCTGGAGGACCAACTTCATATCCTGAACAACAACAAAATTTCCCACCCACCAACTACAATGACAAACCTCTCACATGGGCAAGAAACAAAAATGTTACCAACGATGGTGTCGTAGATGCCAAAGTTGTCATCAGTGCCCCTCGTCAAAACACACCCACACCACAACAAACCCAAAACCATCATCAAGTGAACACAACACCAAAACAACCAAGAAATCAATAATGTCAATGACCAAAGAGGACCGCCCCAAAAAAACAAGAACTTCACCAAACAGAAATACACTGCTCTTAGGGAACCACTCAAAGTCATCATGAAGAAATTACTAAACAAAAACCTGATAAAGATTCCCACCTATGAGAACTACCAAGAACTAGACGTTAAACCTCCACGGTACAATGAAAATCAACTCTGCGATTTCCACAAAATCAAAGGGCACACCATGAATAGTTGCATGAGGTTAAAGAACATAGTCCAAGATCTCATTGATCAAAGAATCATAAATGTGGAGCAGCCAACAAGAAACCAAAACCTCAAAATATACATGAATCTGATGCCTAACCATAACAATAAAGGGAACAATAACATTGATAAGGGAAAAGGCACCCTCACAAACATGAATAATGTGTATGAAACTATCGTCACCTCCCTAGATGAATACTACACAGTAATTACTATCAAAGGAGCTCAAGCCGATTGTGGAGTCACCACAAGAGGTGGAAAAGTTACTATCGCAGGATCATCCCAACCAAACAAAACTTTCATGTCCAATTCAAGATTCATCCCCAATGGTTACAATGTTCTTGATCAGCTAAAAAGAATGCCAACACAAATCTCCATCATGGAGTTATTAAAAATCTCATCCACCCACAAGAAAATCCTTGAGGAAGCATTGGCTTCATCAGCCGTCCTTATAGATCTTGATGCAGAACAATTCCAAGCTATGGTCAGAACATCATCACCCCGAATGTCCTCACATTCTCCGATTAAGATTTTCTTCCTCAACCATCTCATAATTGTGCACTCCATTTAGAGGTCCTAGTGCGAAAAAGTAAAGTTAAGCCATTCTTGGTGGATGGAGGTGTAGGGTTAAATATTTGTTCCCTCAAGCTCATTAAGTAGTTGAAAATCTCAGAGGAATCCATCGACAAAGGAAAAGGTATTAAAATAAGAGCATATGATGATCAGGAAAGAGTGTCCCAAGGCACAATCAGAATCCCTATTCAAGTAGGGCCAGCTATCATGGAAACCACCTGTCAGGTCCTGGACCTTGATTTTCCTTATAACATTCTCCTAGGACGTCCATGGATTCATGCAATGAAAGTGGTAGCATCAACTTTCCATCAATGTGTCAAATTCACATATGAAGGACAAGAAGTCACCATCCATGGAGATCCTGAACCATTCTCCTACTACAAGAACCTTGAGGAAAAATACTACAAAATCCCTCAAGTGCCTAAAAATGATGAAGGTCCATCAACACCGTACATTGATCCAACCACTCTCGCATCCACTTTTGTGACAGAGACACCCACCATCCCCACCATCTCTGATATCAAAGTCATCATCCAGGATAATGGTTGCAGAAACTCCATGATTCCCAAAAATGCTTTTATGGTAGGAGAGTTACCACAATCTCCCAAATCACGAGGACGTCCACAATCAAATGAAGCCTCCACATCTCAAACATCCCCTAAAGACTATCCCAACTTCATAAGTTGGGGAGATCTTGGACAAGAATTCATAGAGGAAGACCCATCTCATCTCCTATACCAAGATGATAGACCAACAACCAATCTACCAATGGATGATAGAAGCAAAGGTTTGCAAATGATGCTCGGAATGGGTTATGATAGAAACTAGAGACTTGGGAAAAATGACAACGGGCTTATAATACCTATCATTCTAGAGACGCAAATGAGAAATATTGGCCTTGGATGTACCCCTTCGAGTATAACCATATGTGGCTGAAGTCCTCCAATTAGAAAGGTCAATAATCCTCCTCAGCTATCTGCAACCAAACTTCGCTTACCCGTATCTACAGGACGAGTCCTAGATAACTTCGCATTTGACATAACTGACGTTTGTAGTAGTAGTGACGACGAGGATCCCATAACCAACCTATCTAGTCTCTTTGAGGATACCACCCTTCTCATGAGTAGCACCTTATCCTTTGAGTTAGACCATCAAAATCATGAAATCTGCCTAGTTTACCCCCAACTCATCAATTATGACCAACGAGGACCACTAGTTCTTGACACATTCAAAAATGATGAGGCACTCTCAGAATTCATGGGACTACAAGATAATATTCCATGTGGGGATCAAAAAGCAGGGTTCATCATTGAGCTAGATACACAAGCCTATTATGGGGAAATGATTGAATCCCTCTATAGCAAAAGTGAGAAATTAAGAATAATATCTAAGTCCTTGAGTGAAAACCACACTATGGCACTCTCCGACATGAAAAAAATAAAAAGAAAGGACGCATCCAATGGTGAAAACCTCTCTGAGGCGCTTGAGGATGGGGGATTCAATCTTTCTTTCAGAGCTCTTCATAAAAAAAAATTAGTAGTCTTAGCAGAGAAGTGCAATATAGTTAATCTAGGAATACAGGAGACCCCACACATCACATTCTATGCAGAGTCATTATTGTTAGAGGAACAAAAGCTCTTAGTAGCCTTCTTGAGAGAAAGACAAGCTAACTTTGCATGGAGCTATGTAGACATGCCAGGGCTCGATCAAGAAATTGTGGTTCACCACCTAATAGTATACTCTGAAGCAAAGCCCGTCAAACAAAAGCTTAGGAAAATGCACCCTCAGATCGCCCTGCTAGTCAAAATGGAACTAAAGAAGCTATTGGATGCAGGATTCATTCGACAAATAGATTATCTAGAATTGGTGTTAAACCTAGTGCCTGTCTCAAAACCTGATGGGGGCATCAAAACCTGCATAGATTTTAGAGACTTGAACAAGGCATGTCCAAAAGATGATTTCCCATTTCCCAACATTGACATGATTGTAGACATGACGGTAGGACATGAAATGCTTTCCTTGATGGATGGTTTCTCGGGATACAACCAGATAATGATTGCTAAAGAAGACCAACACAAAACGGCCTTCACTTGTCCATGGGGGACTTACTGTTGGAATATGATGCCATTTGGCTTGAAGAATGCAAGAGCAACATACCAAAGATCCATGAAATTAATCTTGCACGAAATGATCCATAAAAATGTCAAAGATTATGTCAATGACATACTAGCCAAATCTAGAAAGAGGAAGGATCACATAGCAACCCTAAGTACCATTTTTGATAGGCTAGAAGAATACAAGGTTAGATTAAACCCAAAGAAGTGTGTCTTCGGCGTACAATCAAGAAAGTTACTAGGGTACATAGTGTCAATGAGAGGTATCGAGGTAGATCCAGCAAAGGTAAAATAAATCCTTGAGATGGAGGCACCCAAAACATTGAAACAATTGAGAGGTCTCCAAGGCAGGCTTCAGTCCATCTGAAGATTCATAGCATAGTTGGCAGATAAACAAAATCCATATTCTCACCAAATTCACAAGGGAGTAGTGTACAAGTGGGATAACAAGTGTGAAGAATCCTTCAATAAGATCAAAGAATATCTGCTCACATCACTAGTCCTAATGCCACCGATCCCAAGAAAGCCATTAATTCTCTATGTGTCAGCAACAACAACGACCCTTGGAGCTCTTCTAGCTCAACACGACGAAAATGGAACAGAAAGGGCCATCTATTATATCAGCAGAACAATGGTTGGGCATGAGTTAAATTACTCATTCATTGAAAAAGCATGTCTAGCAGTAGTGTTTGCGTCACAGAAATTTAGACATTACATGTTGGCACACAAAATAAAACTCATCACCAAAATCAACCTTCTCAATTACTTACTGTAAAAAACAATGCTCACTAGAAGGATGGCTAAATGGGTCATGATACTATCAGAGTATGACATTGAATACGTAGAGCAGAAAGCAATCAAAGTCCAAGTCATCACAGATTAGCTCACAGAAGCACCAATCTATTCAGAGAATCCTCTCATCTCAAAATAGCCAACCACTAGAAACTTTACTTTGATGGTTCATACACGCAACACGGATTAGGAGTCGGTATCTTCTTTATCACCCCACAAGGGGATTACATACCAAGGTCCTATAAATTGGCGTTCCCCTGCACCAACATTGCAGAATACGAGCCTTTAACTATAGGTCTCAGAATAGCAGTGTAGTGGCACATCATGGCCCTCAGAGTATACAGAGAATCTCAACAAATAATAAACCAAGTGAACGGTGAGTACCAGACTAAGGATGATATAAGAAACTAGTGGACTCTCAAGGAATCCTTTATCGAGATCACATTTGAGTAGATACCCAAAGCCAACAACAGAGCAGCAAACACCATGGCAACAATTGGATCCCTACTAGACATCCCTCACAATTACCCAAAACATGAATTCTTGGTAGAGCAGCTTCTCATGCCCACATTCGAGGTACCAGAATTGGAATTTGTGTGTGAAATCGTTGGTCTCGGTGATACCTAGTCCCATGACATTTATACCTACCTCCAAATAGGTGTCATACCTATTGACTTACCCTCAACCTTAAAATGAACCTTTGTCAAAAAGGCATCCCAATTCATCATCCTAGGAGATACCCTGTACCATAGGAGCATAGAAGAAACCCTATTACACTGTTTAAATGCTAAGGAGGCATTGACTGCTTTAACTGAAGTACATAATGGTATCTATGGTTCACACTCAAGTGGAATGACCCTAGCCAAAAAATTGCTGAGGATGGGTTATTATTGGCCTACAATGGAAAGAGAGGCACATGACTACATCAGAAGTTGTCTACAATGTCAGTAGCATGGGGGCCTCATCCATGCTCCACCTCAAGAACTTCATCCCATCATCACACCATGGCCCTTTTCGCAGTGGGGACTAGATCTCATTGGAAAAATTACTCCCACTTCATCTAATGGCCATATGTTCATCATAACAACCACTGAGTACTTTACCAAGTGGGTGGAAGCTATACCTATGACATATATAACCGAGAAGAAAATATCAAAGTTTATCCTAGACTATCTCATTTGTTGATACAGTGTTCCTCAAGCTATTATCTCAGATAATGGGACACCATTCAAGAATCAGGATGTCCACAACTTGTGTGAAAAATTCAAAATCCAACATCGCTTCTCCACCCTATACTATCCCCAAGGCAATGGCCAAGTAGAAGCCACAAATAAAACCATTTTAAAAATCCTCAAGAAAACAGTCAATGACGTAGGTCGCGACTGGCATCTACAACTCAATCTTTCCCTCTGGACCTACCGAACCAGTATCCACACACCCATGGGCACCACCCCTTTCTCCTTGGTCTATGGATCAGAAGCAGTACTCGCCATTGAGATCGAGCTCCTGTCACTAAGAATATCATTGCAAAACCTCATCACGGATGAAGAGTACTAAGTATCAAGACTGAACGAGCTGGAGCTATTGGATGAGCAATGTGTAGATGCTTTAAATCATGTTCAAGTCTATCAGAATAGCCTCAAGAGGAGCTCTAACAAGAAAATAAAAAGCAGGACTTTCCAAGTCAGAGAATTGGTACTAAAGGAGAATCAAAAGAATGTCCCAAATCCAAACAGTAAAGGAAAATTTGAACCCAATTGGTTGGGACCATTTGTTATCACATCAAGCTATAAGTCAGGGGCATATTAGTCATCAACACCCGAAGGGGAACCTCTGCAAGATCCCATGAATAGCTCTCATCTCAAAAAGTTTTATGCCTAATCTTTCAAGGTATAGAACCAAAAAATCAGAAAATGTCCTAAAGAAATAGTCACCTTGGCAAAAACCTGGCAAACAGGCATCTTGGTGACAACAAAAAAAGCAAAAAAGCAAAAAATCCAAAAAAATTAGAAAAAAGGATAAAAAAATAGTAAAGAGAAAAATTGTCCTCTAGTGAAAACCACTTCGGTGGCACTTTGGACAAGTACCTTAGTGAAAACTTGGAAAATAGGCACCTTGTGTAAATAAGCACTTTCCATCCACCAGGATCTTTACGGCTTGTTCTGCATCATCCATCCATTATGTTTCCATCATCCATCACATTCAAATCTCCATCCATCACTCATCCACCCGCATCTGCACCATAGCTTGGTCATATGTTTGTATCATGATCCCTCCTAGTACTACTCGACCCATTCCCAAGGTCAGTTTGTCTTGCCTTTATTAGAGCAGTCTATTGCATCATGCCAGGGAGCATGTTATCAGCGGATCAGATTCATGTATATCCTTGAAGTCTTAAAATCAGAAAATCCAAAAACATCAAAACATTAGAAAATCCAAAAACATCAAAACATCAGAAAAAGCACAAAATCCAAAAGCATTCAAAACGTATCAAAATCCCAAAATAGTTCAAAAATTTAGTCAAAAACAGAGTTGTCTTGTCGAACTACAGGTCTCTGAGCCTTGAATGTAGGAAAGGTTGATCTTTGATCATCCCCCGAGACACTTAGGTCAGTCCTTTAGGAGTCTGTCATAATAAACTGACATCTCATCATGTATCTCTTCATTTGTAAATCGGTCAAGTCATCAGTCAAACTACATGGTATCTGCATGTATAACATAGGCAAGGCTAATCTGTTGATCATCCCCCAAGGCCCCTAGGATAGGTCCTTAGGTTAGTCTCTTGGTCAAAATCTCATAAAACCCCAAAACATTGGAAAATCAAAATCAAAACATTTAGAAATATTGAAAAATACCAAAAACAACATCAAAACATTGCAAAACTCCAAAAAATCCAAATATTTGAAAAAATCCATCTGTCTCATCTCGCTTATACCTGCAATAACATCACTCATAATAAACGATCGCCATCCTAAACCTTTGGTAAAACACTTAGAAACAAGTCTAGCAGGTGAAAAGTAAAACTCAAAATGTCAAGTCTCAGGTTTAAGTTAGTACGTAAACAAGTTGGTTAACTCTTTGTGTCAATAACCTATCATCCAATCAATCACATTTCAATCATCTGATAACATCATGTCCTAGGATGTATCCTTCCTACAATGGGCATTATTTATTAGAAAGAACACTTTGGATAAATGAAATGACGTGCTGCCACCCACTAACATGTCCTAGGATGTATCCTTCCTACAATGGAAATTATCTTTTGGCAATAGTTTTGGTTGTTATCCTTAAAACACATTTTCTTTTGGTTAGTGGCATTAAAGAACATCAGCTTGTTTGTTTACTTTATCTTTGTCTTTCATCTTATCTCTTTGCGCTCATTCCAAAAACCTCTCGATGATGTCCAAACAAATGGATTTAGAGAGATAGGAATGGGGCAACGATCATTATCTTTTATCTACTATGCTTGTTGGACGTTCTTGTAATATAACTTGGTGAATACTTGCTTTGTTAGATATGTATGGAGGGTGTTTTGGACAACTTGTTGACTATTGCATTGATAGGTTATACCTTTCTGTGTTTTGGTCCGAGATGTTTAAAACTTCTAAAGTGCATCCTAGCAAGGTTTTCATATGTCAGGTATGAACAAGAATACTCCTATTTGTTTTCAAGTCAAAGTCCATCACACTAGGTAGAAAGCCATCTTGGTTCTCTATACCTTGATGCATCGTACCACGTGTGTTATCAAACATAAGGAAATTGGCCCTTTGAAAATCATAACTCCTCAGCTAGTAGTCATCATCATTTGCATATTCATCATCTTATGTCTTGTTGGAATGTCCTCTCTTCTTTCATCCCTTCTTTCTCTTCACGCTAACAAGGTACTATGACAATTGGTCATCATCATCATCATCATCATCGATCCTGCATTCACAAATCGTTAGTATATTTGCATAAACATATCATATAGGAAACATAGGAATTGCATCTTCATCATCATATAACGGTGTTATTATAAGCATTTCTCATCAATAGGCATGTCCATTTCTCATCACATTACATCCATTTTTTCCATCACATTGTATTCATCACATAAACCATCGGATAACATTCATTGGCATAAACATTTCATAAATCATTTCATATTACCATCTACTACATAATCAAACATAATAAGTACATGAGTGTTATAGATAATCCATTGCATTTATAAGCATACATATTCATATAGACCATCCAATAAATGCATTTATTATACACCATCACAGAAACATCATAAAGTCATCTCTCACATTACATTCATTTTTTGCATAGAGCATCATCATACTACTTAGCATTAACATATCATTTCATAGATTACATCACATCACAATAAATGCATCACATACATCTCACAATCATTTAACATGTTTAGGATAATATATTTGTTATTATTCTCAACATTTTTACATCATCAATACATATCATATAAAACATGACCATTGCATCATACATAAAAGCATACATATCATCCATCAGTTATCCATATCATATAGAACACCTCATAAATAGCCATGTCACAAGCATAATAAGAACATTAAAAAAAATACATTACATTGAAAGCATACATCCATTCATAATCATTTTATAAAAGTGTTTATAATCATAATTCACATATCATTTTGCGTATACACCATAAATCATCTCCATATCATTTTGCATTTACATCATCCATCTCATACCACATATCATATCATTTGCATCAATCACTTTACATCATACATCATCATCAAAATGTAAATCATCATCCATCCATATCACATATTACATTTGCATATGTCAATAAAAGGGCATAACATAGATCTAGTAGTTGCATAACCATCACATAATGCATTGCATCCATATATATTTCACATAACATCATAACATGATTGCATAGCATATAGAAGTAGAACCATCCATAAAAAGAATAAATAAATGATACACATCACATCATATCAACATCATCATCTCATATATATATCATCATCAGGTAACTGTCATAATACAAAATAATTGGATCACTGTACATGTGTATCAATAAGTACAAAAAAAGTTCAATGGGCTATAAAAAATAAGCCCATATGGCACGACAGAATATCATCTCAATCAAAATGAGGCCTAACCCTCCTGTCTATTGCCCTCACCTCTATCACCATGACCCTCTGGTAGTCTGTGGCTAGTCCGCTGTGAGTAATCTAGGGCCCACTCTGCTCTAGGTACAAACTGATGATAGTGCATGCAATAATAGTCGACCTCCTGGATGGCCTCCCTGTAAGATCGAAGAGGCACTATGCTCTGAGAGGAGGAGGCCGCCATGCTCTCCAACTGTTGTCTCCAGCCCATCTTCGCAGCCACCTGTAGCTCTACGACCTGCCTCTGTAAAATAGCCTGGTCCCTCTCGGCCCTGGCCTGATCCCTCTTTACCATCAAGGTCTGAACCTAAGCCTATAACTATTAATTCAAGGCATCTCAGGGATCTGGCTGCCCTGCTAGTTGTGCTCATGCAGGCTGCATGTGAGGCTAACCCTCACCCTCAGCTCGTGGTGGTGCATCTACCTGCTCCTACGGCCTGGCTACCACCTGCTCCTGGTCTTGCATCTGAACATCAGCCTGGACTAGCTAAGCTGGGACCCTGACTGGCTGATCTAGCCGATCACTATCTCTCCATCCTCATCCTCCCCCTCTACCCCTTGGTCTTTGTCGAGTAGAGGGTGCTCCCGGAACTGTCAACCGTAGGGGTGGCTGAAACCAATCTCTGTAGGCCTAAGTAACCCCTGGATCTGTGGGCCCCTGATCATAAACCCAAGGTCAGGCCACCAACTGTTTGAAGTTATCTACGGCCTCAGAGGCAGGAATGTATCTCCCCCATGAACCCTGTGATACAGTGCGAGCAGAAATGGCCACATAATCATCATTTGGCTGCTCCTGTGCCTCACCGAACTGGTGCTGAACACGCCCTAGCATATGTCTCTCAACCATGGTATGCTCCCGCCCCTGCATAAACTGGTCCTGACGGGCACAAAAGATCTGCTGGGCATCATCGGCCCATCCAGGGCGACCAAGGTATGGACGCCATGTAAAAACATGCATCTCATCTAGGACCCTCCTCCAGTGAGGAATCTCGTGCTCGCCTGTGTGTGTAAAGGACACACCACCTCTGTAACGCCACAATAGGGGATCATTAGGCCCCATTGGTACTGCAACAACTCGCGGTCGAAGAACGACGATGTGCTCCCACGCCCACACGTGGAGGAGTGTAACACCTACTCTGAGTGCTCTACCATCAAGGTAGATATACTCGTGTAGGTCTTTGTAAAGCGAGGCTAGAAGAATAGGCCCCCAAGCAAAACAAATTGGCCTGTCACGCATCACCATCTGCTCCCAACAGAGTCCCCAACCAGGACTGAAATACCAGCCTCGCCGATATGGGGCAATGAGACCTAAAATAATAGCCACAACCACCAGGCAGAAGGGAGAAGTTAGAGCCCTGTGATGCTCAAGCTCAATCTAACCCTCACAATAGATAGCGTCCCTTGTAGCAAGGACTATGTGACAAGCATCCCATCCAGCATCCATGTCATAAATAATGCGCCACCCATGAATTGGCAATCTGAGGATCTGCCACATGTCCTCTAGGGTGATGGCAGCCTCATGAGTAGGAAGGTGGAAGGGTGACGTCTCACTGTGCCATCTCTTGGAAAGCACTAGCATCATCCCGAGGTGGGTACACATAGGCGCTGCATATGCAATATACCACAGTCCCATGTCCCGCAGCCAATCCTGATCCCTGTTGCTGAGGTCTCGCAGGTAACCGAAGATCTCCCGAGAATAGAGCTCCCTCGCCGCGTCCTGCATTAGGAAAGGTCACCATGTTAAAATTTTTGAGAAATTTTATTTCGAACGTCCAAAAAACTAGCCCAATGTCGCTATCTGTGAAGGCGCCGTAGTTTGAAAGTTACAAACTGCGATGCTGGAGTGCCAAAGTTTGAAAATGCACTGCCGTGGTGCACTTTCCTCAAAAGTGGTGCAGTTTGGCAAGATTCTAGTCTAAAATTGCACTGCCGCGTCACACTTTGAAATTCCACCACTGGGGTAGCTAAGGCGTCAGAGTTTGAAGTTTGTTTCCAAACTCCAAACTCCATCACCTTGGTGCACTTTAACGATGGTGGGCCAGTTTGACCTCCGAGCGGTGCACTTTGAAATTTGAGTGGCACTATATAGCGCTGCTATGGAAGAACTAACTTTAAAAGCATTAAATGAACATGAAAAATGAAAAACAAAGCTTAAGTAAGGATCACTTACTGGTGCCCCAATGTCGGGTGGTCGTTGGTATGTCCAGACTAGGTTGGAAATGTGCATCAAGAGCTATCGCTGCGCCATCTCATCAGAATGTCAAAGCTCAAATCTCAGAATTGCTAAAGGGTTGTGTGTGAAAATAAATTGAAAGTGACCCCTCAGAGCCTTTTAAACCTAAAAATTAGGGTTTTTTGACCCTGTTTGACTATCTTGCTAAGGTTTTGAACTCTTGAACCTATTTTTGTTCAGTTGAGGCCTATTTTACATCATTTTATTGTGTTTAGACACGTTTTTGGCCTCCTAGAGCCTTTCTGGACCTATCGGGCACGTTGTCCTCTTTTTTCGCGAGATCACCCAAAATCAAAATTTTCGTCCAATCTATCAAGGGGGCAGTATAGTAGCATGTTTTCTTTCGCCGGGCAGCAGTGGGGCAAGATTTTGAAAACAATTTTTTTTTGGCTTTGATCGAGACTGTTTATTCTTTGAATCAATGCAACGAGTGCATTACTTCAAAGAGGGGCAAAATGTAGACACGTAAAATGTACTGATTAACATTGGACATCTAATCCTGACCTCTAACATCGCTTCATCCTGAATCATCCTTTGGTCTAACCATTTAATCAAATGCCTTTATCTAATTGAATTCATCAATATTACTCTCTTAATTAAATAAATCAGTTATCTGATTAAGTCATCCCTTCTCGATAATTAAATTAACCAGTCTAATCTAATTATCCCTATTTAATTAAATAATTAATTTTATTTGATTAAATCTCTAAAGTCCATCTATTAAATTAAATAAATTAAAACCTTATTTAGTTTAATCTAACATCATCCCTTTTAATTAAATAAATCAAAAGTCCTTATTTAATTATCCCTTTATCATTTTCTTCTCATATTTGATTTAAATAATCCACAAATTTAAGTCAAATAGGTCACATCATTTAAACCCTTCATTAAATTAATTAACTTTGATTAATTTAATATCTTCTTGTGTCCCATCCTCCATCTTTTGCCACTTGCACATGAAAATAGAGTTATTTGATTTATTAAATCTTTATTTTCTTCAACAAGGCATCTTTCAGGGAATGTTCCTCAAGTTTGAATTAAAAATCCAAGTGGACTTTGTGCTTCCAACAAGGCATTTACTCCACCTACAAAGTTCTTTTGCCTTGAGCCAAGTGGCATTCAATGCACTTTCTTTCCCTCTTACATGTCATTTCAACAATTTCAAAATTCAAATATATGCATTTATTGACACATTCTTCAAAACTTGTACATCCTTCATCCTCTCACATGTTGACAAGTGGCATCATGTCATTGGTTTATCTTTTAGCCCACATTCATCCTATCTTTCAATCTTCAACTCTTTCTTTCTATAAATAGAGAGTTCATCCTTCATTTTTCATATACACATACATATATATATACATATACACATACATGCCACATTGTTCATTCATTAACACCATGCTCATAAGAAACCCATTCATAAGAGTGCATAGGTATGTCTACCTATGTATTGTCATGTATGTGCTCCTTCACACATATGGTTTATCGTCGACATGCATATGCATACATATACATACATTCATCATGTGTTCACCACATCAATAAAGCATAGTGACCTAAGGAAGAACTCATAAGCTGTAAACACATAAACATCATCCAAGAATGCATTCAACAGTAATCAGGACCCTTACTAATGCAAACACATCATACTAAAGGATGACTTACAAAATTACCAACACAATAACTTGACTCAACTATTCTACTATGAGTGTGTGTGTAAACTCAGTTAGGTTACGTTACTGGTTACCTGACCAAGTTCTTCTCCTAAGTGATACTTCCCCTCCACCTAGAGGATTTAACATGCACCTACATACAACTAACACATTCCCACAATAGTCAGCTATTCAACAAGATATGCTTTCACATAATATTTGTCCATAGTTAGAATATCCAATTCAATGACCATCCATTTCACATATATGCATTCCATCACATAACATTGAATGAAATAACACTCATTCATAATTCATTGATAACAAACTACAAGCACATATATTCTCAATCAGAATTCAAAGTACATTCACACATGCAATATTTTACCCTAGCACAATAATAGTAAATAGGTAAATACACAATTGGGGTGTGACATACTCCCCCCCTTGTGAATCATCATCCCCGATGATTTTATGTAGCTAACATAAACTAATCAAACAAACAATATTGTTTTCAAGTACTTTCAAAAACATGCAAAACATGTGGGAACTTTTGTTGTATCTCAACATAGTCTTCCCAAGTGGCAAAGTCTTCCTCATACTGGTCCCACTGGAATTTTCACTGTAGAACTTCCTTGTTACAGAAATGAAGCTTACACATTCTGAGCACCTTGATAGGCTCGAGTGTTACCACTTTGGGGTTTTGTACCTGTAAATTATTCCAATCAATCACATGATTATCACCTGGTATATACTTCTTTAGGTAATAAATGTGAAAGATGTTATGCATCTTGGCAAGAGCTGGTGGCAACGCAATTCGGTAAGCTACCAGATTAACTTCCTCAAGAATCTCAAAAGGTCCTATATAATGTGGAGCCAATTTGGAATACTTCCCAAATTTTATGGAAGTCTTATGAGGTTTTACTCTCAACAACACCTTGTCACCTACTACAAAATTTTAGGGCACTCTCTTGGCATCAACATAACTTTTCTATCTATCATTAGCTTCAGCTAACCTTTGCTTAACAATCCTCATTACTCTTCCATTTCAACCAACATTTTTGGCCCAAGACTCACCCTATCCTCTAGTTCCCAATTTATAGGGGTTTGAAAATTTTGACCATATAATTCTCTGAAAGGAGCCATCTTTATTGTGGAATGGTAGGAGTTGTTATAAGAAAATTCCACCAAAGGAAAGTAATCTTCCCACTTGTAATGTTGATCCATGCAATACATTCTAAGTAGGTCTTCGAGTACTTAATTCCATCATTTTGTTTATCCATCCATTTCTTGATGATACACTGAGCTTATATTCAGTTGAGTCCCAAGTGAAAAAAATAAGGTTTTCCAAAACCTTGAAGTGACTCATGCATCCCTATCTGAGATAATCTTCTCAAGAATTCCATGTAGTCTAAACACTTCTTGCATAAATTTCCTTGCTATGAGAGGAGCTCTATCAATTAGAGTATTGGGTATGAAATATGCTACCTTAGTAAGTTTATCCACAACCCAAGAATGGCATTGTGCTTATTCCTTGACATAGGTAATCCTTGCACAAAGTCCATACTTATGACTTGCCACTTTCTCTCTAGAATATCATGTGGGTATAGCAAGCCTATAGGATGATGATGCTTTGCTTTCACCCTTTGAAATTCAAGGCACCTATCCAAAAATATAGCAACATCTCCTTTTATCCCTTTCCAAAAATATAATGGCTTTACATCTACCAAAAATTTTGTCACACCAGGGTGTCTAGAGTATGGTGCTTCACGAATTTCTTTCCATACCAGATTTCTTAACTCCTCTGAGTTAGGTACATACATTCTCCCCTTATACCTAAGTAATCCATTAGGTTCAAAATGAAAACCTTCATACCTTGCATCTTGCAGATTGCCAGTGAGTGCTTGCTTCACTTGCATATAATACTCATCCTCTTTTCATTTCTAGAATACTTGACCTTTAAAGTCAGTTTGAATTGTCACTATCGAGGAAATATGATGTCTTGACTCAAGGCATCGACAACTCAATTTTCCTTTCCTTTGATATAACTAATATTGAAATCATAATCAGATATTGACTCTAACCATCTTCTCTATCTTGCATTCAGATTAGGTTGAGTAAATAGATATTTCAACCCATGGTGATCATTTTTCATCTCAAAGGGTTTCCCTAGCAAGTAATTTCTCCATGTTTGCAATGCATGAACCACTGTTGCTTGCTCTAAATCATGTGATGTATAATTTTGCTCATATGGTTTCAGCTTCCTTGATTCATAAGCACTTACTATCCCTTCCCACATTAACACACCTCCTAAACCCTCTCTTGATGCATCTATGATAACAGTGAAGTATCCTTCAGGATCTAGTACTTTCAGAATCGATGTAATAGTTTGCTTCTCTTTGAGTAGATCAAATGTTATTTGGAAGTAATTGGAAAGGCTATCTTGGAGAAGTTTGCAACAAACTTTCTATAATATCCCACCAAACCCATAAAAATTCTTACCTTAGAGACATTTATCGACACTGGCCATTCCAGCACTTGATATTAGATGGATCTATTAATATACTATATGTTGAGATCACATGTATAGGATAATGTACTCTCTTCTGAAATAATGTACACTTAGAGAGTTTTCCATACAACTTATGTTCTCTAAGTCATTTTAGAATTATCTCTAAATGTCTAAAATGATCCTCCTCATTCCTTGAGTAAATAAAAATATCATCTAGGAAAACAAAGACAAAATTATCTAGGCAGTCCCTAAATATGTTGTTTATAAGGTTCATAAATGTTGCAAGTGCATTTGTTAGACCAAAGGGTAGAATTGTAAACTCATAATGTCCATATCTGGTTTTGAATGCAATCTTAAAGATTTCTTCATCCTTAATTCTCAACTGGTGGTATCCAGATCATAGATCAATCTTAGAAAATACAACTACCATCATTAAATTAAATAGATCATCAATGCATGGAAATGGCTACTTGTTCTTTTGTGTAGCTTTCTTAAGCATGCAATAATCTATGCACAAAAAAAAAGTACCATCCTTCTTTTTCACAAAGATTACTGGTGCTCCCCAAGGTGATACACTTTGTCTTATCAACCCCTTAGACAACAATTCATTCAGTTGTTCCTTAAGCTCCATTAACTCAATTTTCATCATTCTGTAAGGCACCTTAGACACAGGTTCATATCTTGGTACTATATGAATAGAGAAGTCAAATATCCTTTTCGGTGGTAGTCTAGGTAGTTCATCTTGAAACACATCTGAAAAATTTCACAGTATAGGATATGTCTCCATATTTGACATTCCAGTTTCCTCCATTTCACCTTCTTCCATCTCTTGGCAGCTCTATGACCCAAAGTCATCAAGATTCTGTTGAGAATTAGATCCCTTAAAATCTTCAAGTTTTTCCATCTTGACTACAAGGATCTTGCATCCTTTCTTCTTAGCCCTTAATAATTGCATTACAAATATTTGATGTTTCTTGACCTCCCTAGGTATCCCTTGTAGGCATTACTTGGTTACCAAGATCATCTAAGAATTCTACTATTTTTGCATGGCAATCTACCTTGGCTCTATGTCTCTATAGCCAATTCATACATAGGATAACATCATAGAATCCTAAAGGTGCAACATATAGGTCCACCTCTTTAGAAAAATAAGGTAGCTCAATCCTAGCTTCAAACAAACATTGTTCCACTATTTCTCTTGTCTAGTTTGCATATTCTACAACCCAAGACTTTTCTATGTAACCAACTTTACTAGATTTTTTCTTAGCTATTCTTGGTGAAATAAAATTTTCAATTGCTCTAGTATCTATAAGTATGAAAATGGGTAAGCCAAAAAAAATACCTAGAGTCTCTATTGGAGTCACTCGATACTCCGCTTGGTGATCATCCACAACAACATGAATCTTTTGTTGGAACATCACTTGTTGGGTAGGAAGTGGATTACCATAAGATTGTGTCCTAGAAACCTTATTAGGACATTGACTAGCATAGTGGTCTCCTCCATGTGTGAAACATTTAGTAGCCGGTCCTTTATTCCTTGTTGTGAACTCACTCCATGCCAATTCTAGTGAGCTAAGACTAAGTTCTATTTTCTTATTCATCCACTAGTTAGAGGCTTCTCCTACTAACTACTATGCTCCCCATGTTTCTTTGGTGACCTCAAAATAATTTTGAATCTTGAAATATTTCTCCATTTGGACCAACCATGCCTCAACTTCATCACCATTGGCACTTCCTTCAAATTTGGGTAGGGTGATTTTCTTCATATCTCTAGAAAGTTTAGAATCCATTCACTTCCTATTAGTTTCCTTAGATAGAGAAGGTGATTTCTCTCTCATGATCATGAGTTTGATCATGTTCGTGAGAAGAGTTTTCTCCCTCATTCTCGATATTTGGAAATTCCATTTCTACTCTATCCTTTTCTTTTATTTCTTGCTCTAGATTTTCCAACCTTGCTAAGATTTGATCCAATCTAGCTTCAACTCCTATTGGTCCTTTCCCAACTTCTTGGCTTCCACTAGGATTCGTTTGTGTTCTCATCATCTTTACAAGAATGGATTATACCTAAATTTTCATCCATATTAGATTCAATCATGTTATCATTATCTTATGGAAAACATTTAAATGATCATTCAATCACACATAAGGACTTCCAAATAAGATTAAGCACAAGCTTTTGATAAACACATGATTTTATTATTCACAAGGATCTCAATATCCTTTTGATTACATAGAGTGACTATTCAGATAGCCAAGTGGAGAGTATCCTTCAGATTCACTCTCTAACACATAAATCAATGGGGTATACTCTACAAATTGTTGTTCATCTCTATCTTTTTGTTCATATCTATCCCAGAATGGATAATAACCTTTGAATTTTTCATCCAATAAATAGTTACGGGGGGCATAACCCTCTAATTCTTTACTCGAGGAAATTACAATTACTTCCACCATTGAAAAAACTCTAGGATTTCTAAAGACAAATGTCAAGTTGACACTTCCTTCTGAGGGCATATCCTTGGAAAGTGGTAAGGAATCAAACCTTACTGCTGAGATGGAAGGTAGATAGTTGTACTTAGCCTCTATCTTCATCTTTCTCTTAACATCATTAATCCAAGAAAGAGCATGATTGAAAGTTTTAGTGTCACTTAACCAAACGGCATTGTCATAGTTGGTACCCTCAATTGTTCGAACAATGGCCTGTCTTTCCTTCTTGGCCTTCAAGTAGCACTCATTCCCAATTACTAACTTTCTTGTAGTTAACCTGAGATGCGCCATCCTAGCACAAAAATTTCCAAACATTAGATAACATTGGATGGAACGTATGATAGCTCATAGGTTCTAGAGCTAAACTTAATAGCTCTGATACAACATGTAACATGCCAATTGTTCACTGAAGTAATATTTCGTAAGTTTTCACTTTCAAGTAAATAAACTATGTAACTTAACCATTTCCATAAAAAAATTATTTTCAAAATAGATAACAAATGAACATAGATGTCATAGCAATAATCAAAATTGATTCCATTCAATATAATAATCCACAAATTACAATATTCCAAAGAATGAGTGCAAAGTACATACATAGCTGAACGAGCTTCAAAGCAATAGATATAGATGGTCCAAGAATCTCCTTTCAAATCTTGGTCTTCTATCACCTACTGAGGAGGAGAAGCATCACTCAAGCACTTTTCCGCCAACCACAAACTCATACGCGGTCCACTAGGCCTAGAAGATCTGGAAGAACTGCTTCCACTATTCCCCCTAGTTTTCAATAGCAATATGGATCAATTTCTACCTGTAATCAAGGTAATTTTAAGGTAAAGTATTAAATCAATTAAACTAAAACCCTAATCAAGTAATAAAGCATAAAGAAAGCATAAAACAAGAAATAATGTAACAATGTTACCAAAGCCTTCATGCCTCCATTTATTCACCTCTATTACCCTTCTCCATTTTACTAGAATATAATTGATGCCCTTAGATCATAAGTGTGCAATAATAGCCTACGTCTATGAAAAAAAAATATCAAAGATTAATTGTCTCTTAAGCATAAATTCTAGATAGCATAATATTAGATCCTGAAAATGACAAAGGTAGGAGCAGAAGTTTGAATGAACTACTAAGATTAAATGATTTTAATTTCAATCAACAATTGAAATTAAACTATACAAGACGAGATAAGAATAAGACAGATAGAGGAACTAAATAATTCTAAAGAATCATTTAGTTCGAAAAGGAAAGTGGAGAGTTAAATAATGAAAACATTATTTAAATCTTTGATGAAAATGGCAAGCTATCTTTTTGATTAAATAGCAATTTAATTCAAAAAGTGGGAGAAAAAAGAAAATCATTAATTAAATGAAATTTAATTAATTTATGGTAGAAAAGGCTAAATTTACTAATTAAATAATTGACATAATTATTTAATTATAGTGGAAAGTGATGAATAAATAAATAAATATAAATTTATTTAATTATAGAAGGCAAGGTCATTAGTGACGTAATTAAATAAATAAATAATTATTTAATTAATCAAAAGAGGAAATAGAAAGACAAAATGAATTAATTTAATAGTTCAAATTGTTTAATTAATAGAAGACTTTATGACATTAGACAATAATTAAATAATTAAGACTATTTAATTATCAAGGATGAAAAGAGGATTTAATAAAGTCATAGGCCCAGGACAATTTTTAGTGTCTACATTTTTCCCCTCTTTGATACAATGTTGTTTATCATGTTGTGTCAAAGAAAATTGGTCAAAACATGCCCTAGTGTAAACAGGGTGGACCAATGCCCCCTCAAAAAATTTTGCAAAATATCAAAAAAATTGGAAATTATTCCAATAAGTCAATTTAATAGCCAGGAATGTGCTAGTGCAAAAGATATGCTTTTTAGGAAATTTAGGATGGTGATATTAGGCTTCCAGACCCTTCAGCAAGTGCAACCAGTGCAAACCCTAGGGAAAACACTAAAATTTGGATGACTAAAAATAGAAATTAGAGGGTAAAACTCCTCATTTGTGCATTTTGACTTTGGAGATTGAGGAGCTCTAACAAAACCTAGCTGCTAGGATGCCACCTATTCTGGATGCTGATCATTGTGGCTATCACATCTGTACCTTCCAATGACCTAAGGGAGCGGGGTACCCAGTGAGTACCTCTTGCCTACTTTGTTAATTTTTTTATTTTCATGCATTTCTAGGGCCTACAAAAATTTAACAGGTAGTTGCGATGAACGTGATTCACCACAACTGCTATCGTGAGTGACACAACTGGTCACAATTCACCACAAGGGAAAAGGTCATGCTTAGGTTAGGTTTTAGGTCAATTATGTCGTGCTGCAAGTGTTACAACACCACATATGCTGTCGGAAATGACACAATCACAAATGTGCAACACAAATGAATAGGGAAATGATGGTAGTGAAATATGAGCCACAATTGTTTAGGGCAATGACACAATTGACCCACTATGACATATTTATTGAGGCATGCGACACAAGTGGTTTTTGGCAATACAAATGTATAGAATGAGACGCAGCTGATATTGTGTGATGCAATTGTTTGCCAATATGACATAATTGATTCTTTTGAAAATTTTCCCCACTTAGGATGAAATTTCTTATGCAATTTGAGTCTGATAGGTTTGAGTAGTGTTTTGACCTAATGTAACACTTTGGATTTTGTGACTGCATGTTGTACTTGTATCGATTTACACTAGGGAGTTTCAACCTTTCACATTCGACTCTAGGATCAGTTGACTAGCGTTAAGAAGTGCCAGCTCTGGCACCTAGGATTGTATCATGTGACATGCATGCCTTTTATTAGGGGAAAAAAAGGGTTGTTGACTGCACTTGCAAAGAGGTGGCACTCAGAGACGTGCTCATTTCATCTCCGAAAAGGAGAGGCTATAGTGACATTGGAGGATGTGTACTGGATTTTTAGTTGTCGATCCAAGGAGAGTGGTGAGGTACGACCTCAGGTGAGGATATCAGGTCATCCAAGATTACTATGTGTATGAGGACATCAAAGATCTCAACGTGGAGAGCTAGGATATTAGGTGGGAGTGTTTGGAAGAGAGGTATGAGCAATGGGACTACATTCTATGTAAACCTATTACCAGGATAGTCATTCCAAACCATTGAGGACATGGTTTTCCAATCAGATGGGGCAAGGTGTTGGTTGGTATGCTATAGAGGGGGACCGTGTATCCATGGGGGCCTTGTCTACTAGCCATGCTCTATATCCAATTACATGGCATTGCTTATCGAGAGGGTCAGTCTATGAGCTATAGAGTGACTATATTGATGGTGTGGGCCTGGGAGCACATTGTTGTGTTTTGTCCTCTAGTCGACAAGAAATTAGGAGCAAGTATGTTGTATGTGTACCTATATGGTAATGTCATGACCCAAACTCATGTTAGGGACACAGGCTATTAGAGGCATGGGATAGATGTACCGATCAACTTTATATGGAGTCCATTAAAGGACTGCACACAGTGGCCAGATGAGGATCGACATTTGCCATGGTGTAGGTAGGCTAGATATTTTATTGGATGAATAGTCCAGTCTCACCACATTATTGAGCGATATCTACCAGAGAGGGTCAAGAGATAGTTCAGATAGGTACAACATATGCCTCGAGGTATTGCAAATTTTGCACACTCCTCACATGAGGTACATCCATGGGGTCTAGTGATTCCAATAGTGACCACCGAGTAGGACATAGATGCATTACATCTAGTGCAATGGGCTTGGAGGGGTGGGGAAATAGATCTTGGCACTACCACAGAGTATGATACATGGTGGGCTACCCATAGGCCAATTCTGTATACAAACCTAGATCAGCCAACACTAGTATAACATCGAGGTAGGGGCCCACAATGCTAAAGAGGAGGACAGGGAGATGGAGGGAGGGGAGATAGAGGGAAAGGGGATGATGGAGGAGACAATAGAGGAAGGAGAGGAGGATACAAGAGGACGAGGGTAGGGAGACAACATGCAGTGAGGCTATTGTCATCAATCTGCGAGGAGGGCGAGGAGGAGAGGGTCGCTGTAATGCCCAAAATTTTACACTAGGGAAAAAAACACAACTATTTTTTTTTTTAACAATATTACATAATACTAACATGTAGCAATCATGCATCTGCATGGTACATGCAGTGCACATCGTGTGACATTTCCCATGCAACATTATCACTAGCATGTTGTCAAGAGTGGGGTATGTGGGGGTAGCAAGGTCGGGTGCGCGAAGGCCATCATGCACACCCTCAAGCAATGAAGAGAAGGATCCTAATATTTATATTATATAGAATGTCAAAATATTTACTACTAGGGATGAATTTGATCTTCTTTTTTAACACCGGTGACACATGATGATTTCATCCTAAAATTTTCTAATTTGATTCATGATTTAAATTATTATTTCCATGTACTACTAATGTTCATGTTTTCCTCCATGTAAGGTTAAGTTCGACCTTGATACCAAAGTTGCTTCTATTGCATTTATCAACATCACTTGTTCAAACCGAGATAATGTTAACACTAATATCGCTCTTAGCATTAATATTATGACATATATATATATATATATATATATATATATATATATATATATATAACACTATAATGAGGTCTATAATTCCAATAACCAATTCAAGTCTCATAATGAATTTTCTCATTACCCATATCACCTCTTGATATTTTGATTAGTACTACTTTTATTTATTACTACTATCATCCTACTAAGTCTATTATCGATGCCCTTAGCATTTCTAACAAAGAGATCATTGATACCAACATTCCTCTAAACCCAAAGGATAGAATAAACTATTATTATTTTATCTATCTCTTTAGTTGTCCATTATCATTTATTGATATTCATATATTTATTTATGAGAAATAAACATCTTCTTTATACACATAATTCTATTTACTTTATGTTGTACTTTAACTTTAAAATAATAATAATTATCTTTTTCAACTAAATAAATTATTTCCTACATTTATATATTTTATCTTACCTTAAAAAAACCTAGAATAAACAAAAGAATATTCTCTTTTTTCTTTCTTGAATTATGAAATGAAATACTTAATCTTTACCTTTCTATAATATTTTATTTTTCTCTAAGGGAGTGGGGATATGTTCTCCCTTCCTTTATCGAGGTATTATTTATACGTGAGAATTAAGTTGACTTCTTAAAAGCTAAAATGGATGGGTTCAACGTGGAGCCCAAAATGGGGATTTTCCAATGCCACCCCTATTACATTAAGCTTGCCAATTAAAATTTCTTTGTGGTTTTGTTTTCTCTTTATTTTGACCAAACTTTATTTCGTACCTTTACTATGACAACATCATGATATAAGAATATTATTAATACAAACGCCCAAGTCACTATTATTATTCTCCTTGCGAAACGCCAGAGGAATAATTTATTACAAAAAAAACAATGATATAAATTTGTCATAAGGATTAATATAAATCTGTTCACCTACTACTAGAATGCTAGATAACGGAGTTCAGAGCTGTCGTCAATTAGCAAAATTTGAGTAATGAATTCGTTGATTAATATAATATACTACAAATTACAAAAATGAATGTGAGTACAAGATGATAGTTTTAAACCTGCATTTTTTAAAGCTCTCTCTAATATCCCCTCATCGAGCCATCCCCTTAACAAATAGGAACATGAGGATTCCAAGCCAAAATTTGAATTAATTTGGGTGCCAACTACGTTCCCTATTGAGAAGTACGGCTATTACTTGCTACGATTTGACTCTTCATAGATAGAATAAGTCTCTATAGATCTGCCAATTAGTGAGGCTAGCATGAAAAGAATTGTTGCAAGCTACTGGAAATGACTGTGACATGGATATACTCATCGCTCAAAATGAGTTCTCACATTGGGTTTGAATCTCATTGGTGATTTGGTACTTTAATTCTTTTATTGCTTCTTTATTTTGGTTGCATGTATTTTCCCTCACCATTTTCTCATCGCATAGGGAATTGGTATAAGTGTTATGTTGGATACGCTACCCAACTTTGAAATCAACATTCGAGATAAAGGTGTTGACTTTTCACATAGTGCATCTATCATAATATAACTATACAACACACTTTCTCCATAGTTTATATGGATTTCAAATCATAAATGCATGGTGAAACTTGCATAAGGTTTGCTCTATCCTGAGGAAACTCATTCAATACTGATACTAAGTATGCCATTACATAGCTAAGGGGAGGGCAACGTGCTAACCACTAGGCTCAGTGAAAACAACATTAATAGGAGAAACACAACAACAAACCATCTACTATGAAAATGACCGACACTTAAATGGGCACTTGAGATGCATTCCAATTAGTGGAAATTTTAGATAGGTGTGCAATTAAAAGAAGAGTATGATGTTCAAGTTTATACCATCGGATGTGATTTGACTTTCTATGCAAACCAAAGTCCCAGGGAGAGCGCTGACATTTCCAAATGAAATGGGACACCTGCTAGAGGAATAATAGGGGCACAAACTCTGAATGTTAATGCAACTGTAACAAGATGATCCCTTGGGAAATGAACACCCATATGTAACTCACGACTAGCACATAGGTTTGTTCTTGCAAACTGTTGGCATAACCGAACAACA
>VDFB02102145.1:0-19240 GCA_007258455.2 Sequoia sempervirens | reverse complement strand
AATAACATTTAATTTCTAATTTGTGGAAACTTTTCTAGATTGACCTAGCCACTTTCAATGGAGAAATTATTTGTTAGGTAACTTTTATTTATGTTCTAATAGCAAGTTGATCTTAAGTTGGATATTTTGTGGATTCAGTTTAGGTTGTTATGCTTGTTTTTTGAAACTAAATTTGTGTAATGATCACTGCAGCCAAATGCATTCATTTTCTCACTTAATGATGTGATGGTAACAAATATGGTCAATAGGAGAGCTTGTCCTGGGATATTTGGTGGTGAGGTAATCCAGTGTTGATTATTCACACTCATGCATTATATGTCATGACTGATTTTCTTATATTGATTTCTTCTTAGAGATATGAACTTTCAACCTGTTGTTTTTGTATGTTACTTAACAATGCTTCTGTAATGCCAGGGCATTTTGAGGAAAAATTTAGTTGGGCATGGCCTTTCATTTATAGCTGTTGGAGGAACTAGTAGGTTATGATCTCTCGTTATAATAAGAGTTGGAGAATGCTTCATTATCTCTCTGCTCAATGGCTGTGATACATGCAATTATGTTGTACAAAGTTGATTTTAATATTTTTCTTGTGAATATATTGAAAAACCCTATGAATATCTACTGTATTAAAAGATTATATGTTTATGGTGCATACTCTATTGTCTGATGTTGTTTGTTGTTGTATATGATGCTCAGTTTAAGGAAGCAAAAAGAATCTAAAATATAGGAAGAAGTCACCAATTGATATATTTTTTTCAATTCTCAGGCCACTTGAATGTTTGTTGTATTTTATTTTAAAGGGTTATTTGTAATTTGTACTATATAGAGGTTTAGGTAAAAACTAAAAAAAAATAGAGAAACTATAACATGGTGGGCATGAAAGAGAAGATGCAGAGTTACATATTTTTTTTATTTTTTGTTCTTATATGGACATGCCAAAGTCTTATATGAGCTTTGTCTTTTGGTACAGGAATATCAATTAAGGTTACAAACAGATCGAGTGCTCAAATACTAGGAGCCAATGGTTGTGACAATGGTCTTAGGGTGGATTCCCTTTAACATCTTAAGATGCTACATTGTAATAATTGTTTTTGCTCATCTCATTTTCTAACACTCCTAGCAACTAAAGCTCTGAGCAGTTTCTGTCCATTTTGCATACTCTTCATAGTGGTGCATTGTCTTATTCTTTGTAGTCATTTTGTGTTCATTCTTAGCATAATTCTTGAAACGCCTAGTACCTTACTGTTTTATGTTCATATCCATTTTTTTTCTTTACAATTTGTAACTTGGTTTGTTTTAACCTATTGTAGATTACAACATGCATCAAAGAAGGAACAAATAGAATATCATTGAAATCATATGACCTGAGCGGTCTTTTGTTCTAGTTGTAAGAATTATGTGTCATCAGATAGTATCATTGCAAGCTATGGAGGATCACAAAGGATAAAATGTGGTTGTTAGAAGCTCTTTGTTTCACATGGGCAGAGTTGTATAATGGAGAAATGACAGTTGAAGGCATTGTTCTAGTTTTATCATAAGTCCACATACATTTCCTCCCAAATAAACATTTAGATAGATTTTGAATGTGCCTTATCAAATATAATTGTATCAAGTGGTAGTGTTGCTGATGTTGCACCTTTTAGTCTTATCACCATTGAATCCATCAATGAGCAACTTCACAGTCATATTGCAGATTAGTGTTCTACCATAGTCACTATAATGGGAAATCTCACAGAACCGTTGAAACAGGTAAAGGATGCCATATTGTAAAAATATAAATGTGCTCATTATTAGATCTTGGCTGTATTTTCATTTTAATAAACGTATTCTAAAACCCTCGTTGAAATCTTATTTTCAGGTTGTAGTTCATCAAATTGGAGAGGTGAACATGCACTCTTTACTTTCATTTGGCCATAACCAATGAGATTTCTAGATAGGAAGTTGCCATCCTTCTCATTCAAATCCTTCCAATCTTCTCTCAAGGGTTGTCCAATTGGAATGGGAGGGAAAGGTTGCTCTGAATCGGGCAATATATGCACCACAAATAATATAACTACATTTACTATATATTTTCATGTCTTTTCTCCCTTCAATTTTTGTAACATTTGTATCGTATCTTGGATTTATCTTCCATGGCAACCAAGAGTGCAGTGAAGGATGTATTTCTTGGATCTTTGTTTATGCATTTGTATGTTTGTAATTCCTTTGGTTATGTAGCTATTTGTTGTTTGTATATTCTTTTTTTCTCATGCAATACAATTTTTTTTTTTGAATATCTATGATATTTGAGCTTTATATGCATAAAGTTGTTTGTTGATTGTATATATTTTATCATGTTAATCCAATACAAAAAAACCATTTGAATATCTATGATATTTGAAGTTTATATGGATAAATTTGTGAGAATTAATTAAGTTAGATTCAATTTATAACTTGAATTATTGATTCACTCAAATAAATGAGTAAACCATGACTAAATAAATGACTACTATGACTAAAATAAATGAATACAATGACCAAATATATGACTACAATGACTAAATATATGATTACAATGGCTAAATATATGACTACCATGACTAAAATAATGGCTAAATATATGACTACCATGACTAAAATAATGATTAAATATATGACTAAAGTAATGACTAAATTAATAATTAAATGTGACTAAATTAATGACTAAATATATGACTAAAGTAATGACTAAATAAATGACTAGTTAAAAAAATCAATGACTAGATTAATGACTAAATATATGACTAAATAAATGACCAGTTAACAATAATAAATGACTAAATTAACGACCAAATCAATGACTAAATCAATGACCAAATCAATGACCAAATTGAAGACTAAATCAATGACTAGGTAAATGACTAAAATAGTTTAGTCATAAATTTGGTCACGTTATAAATGACCGGCAATAAACTACTAATGGTCACGTGACCAAAATTAGTCATTTATATGCAATTTTTAGTAGTTTATTTAGTCATATATTGTTGTTTTTGTACTAGTGAAGTCTTCCCTAGTTACCAGGTCTAAGAAGAGGAAGGAGATGGAAATGGAGTAGTCTCTTGACCCCAAGGTTTATACAAGGAAGGATTCGGGGGGCTCACCCTCCAAAAGACTTAAGCAAATAGGGGGTACAACGAAACAACTCTTGATGCAAGAAGAAGAAGTAGAAGGTACTGATCAAATCAAGCTCCTGCTCTGCCTTCCTGCCTGACTATTGTACCACCTACCTCCTAGTTAAGGTCGCCGCTCTCACCTCAAATGATGGGACACTTTGTCCATCTCTTGCCTTCTTCCTAGGTCCAGCCCCACATTGCACTCACTCTCTTCCCGGCCTTTGACAATGCCCCTTCCCATGCCACCATGTCACCCACTACTGCCACCCCATTGCCTGCTATGGTGGTCGCATCTCAAAGCTCGGCCTCCCACCTTGCTCGAAGCCTCGGCACATGGCGTAATATCCCTTCGAAGCTCTCCCGCATCTCATGGATCTCCGCGTTTCCGCGCAGTTTGTCGTCCTCGCCACTACCCAACCTTCACAGCCTCCGATAGGGCCACCTGCCATTGAAGCCACTATGCTAATTTCCAAGGAGTGGGAAGAGCGAGAACAAGAGGCCTCAAAGCCCTTTGAGGAGGAGGTCGATGAATATCATGAGCACCTAGAATATGAACATCGCATTATTGATAGGGTTGCCTATGAGGAGGAGGGAACTGGTTCCTCGGAGAGTGGGGACAAGGAAGATAGCACTGGTGGCAAAGTAATCGTGCAAGCCTTTGACGATGATCTTGAAGAAGAACTGGCCAGCAACCAAAGGACACCAAATTAGAGGTAGAAAGGCCGCTCTGTGAAGAAGAAGAATAGAAAAAAGAAGACAAAATTGAGGGAGAAGCCCAAGTTGTCAAGGGCCTCGAGATCGAGCAATTCAAAGAACATGCGCACGAGGTTAAACCAGTTGAAGGAAAGAGAAGGGAGGAAGTGGAAAAGAAAGAAAGTCCCCTACAGCAGTCGTTGGCCAAGCCTCCTATTAAGCACATTGTGTTCATCCAAGACTCCGATGAAGAAGGAGGAGATGCTGCCGAGGAAAAAGAAAAGTCCCCAGAAGATAAGAGAGTGAAAACCTTGGCCTTGACCGAGAGGGGCGAGGGTGATGATTATTCACCTAAGGGAAAATCTGTCGTACCAGAATGGTTGGAAAAGTAGCTCGAAAGAAAGACCCCTATACTAAAATACCCAAGAGCGAGGCTAGAGGCTATCTTAGCCTGATCTCGAATCACAACAAAGAAGGAAAAGAAGCTTAAGATCCGATCCAAGGTAACGATGGATGCTTCTGGGTCTCGAGCTGTGCAAGTAGCCACGCCTGTGGTCGGTCAGGAAGGGATAACTTACAACATCTCCACCATTGACTTGGGGACCGCCACCAGAGAACAAAAGGTGGGGCATCTTGAGGAGTCAGTGGCCACGGTGGTACATTTGATAAGGTAGGACAAGATTTCAAAGGATGAGCTCAAAGCACAAGTGGCTACTTTAACATATTACATACAGCAGTGGTCATCGATGGATGACCTACCTACCACGTCCGCAACTGTGCCCCAGCTGCTGTCCAAGGAACAGATCGACAAGATGGAAAGAAGAAAGAACTTGGAGAAGATGACAGAGGACTGGTTCCGATGAGTCTTATACGTTGGAAACATGGGAATTGGCTGGGCTATTCGGACATCCAACAAGTTCTTGGACCTGTAGCAGTCCTTGGAAGGAACCAAGAGGCTATGCACTAACTTCCCTGCAGCATACGACTCCACCTTTCCAAAGATCGAGGCCATCCTTCAATTGCCAAAGGCCATGTGGGAAAAGGAGCTTGCGTTTAAGAAGGATGATCATTGGCTGATGGATGTATGGCGGCGGGACTTTGGCAATAGGAAGGAAAGGTTGGAGCAGATAATGAGCAAGGTGGATCCGAATATAGAATGGATAAAGGAAATCAGGGCAAAATGTGCTCGTTATCTCAAGATGATGACAAATATGATATGCCCGTAGTGCAGATGGATCCAGAAAAGGTGAAGCCCTACTTCCAGAAGAAAATGGAGGACGGGATGTCTAGTGAAATCACGGTGGAATTTATGAGTTTTGCTGCCCGTGCATTCGACCAATCAGAGCTATTCAGAGACCAGGGCGCAAAGTATGATGAAGACTGGAAAAGGCTAGAGGATAACACAAAGGAATGGAGCTACCAAGTGCTAAGGTATGAGATTATTGAAAGTGGACAAGCTCCAGGCGGTCATCCTCAAGTTCATGGAATATGCAGCATCCAAGAAGCAGGAGGACAACCCTATTGATGATAAAGAGCTCCCTAAAGAGTAGCTACAGTGAAAAGAGAAATCAGCTAAAAGACGAAGTGCTACAGTGTCGTCACTAGAGGACAAAATAGGGAAAATGACAAAATGTAATTTTAAATTGTGATATATTGGGGGTAGGTGAAACCCTATTTTGTAATGAATTTTGGCCACACAATGAGAATTAATTTTGGCCATTCATTTGACTTTTTGGTCACTATAAATAGGGCTCTCCTCTCATTTGCAAAGGGGGTTGAGTTGTTGTAAATACATGCTACAAAAATTTATAAGGAAAAGACATTGGCTTGGTACATTTTATGAGTTTCTCACATGTTGCTTGATTCAATCTCCATTGTTAGATGTTTAACTTAAGTTTTATTGATGTTCTAGTTAACTATTTTATTGCTTTGGTAGATTTTAGGAATGTTGTCCTGTGATCATGAAAATTCCTACTGTGTAGATGACTTCTTAGTCCATACTTTTTGCTGTGTGCTGATGGTAGATAGCTGTGTAAAGTTAGTCTGGGCTTGAATTCAAAGATGCTCCAAAACTTTTATCTTTGTTCATGCATGTACATGGTGAATGAAAGGCAAAACATTTGCAGACCTTAGAAGATAGCACAAATTCCATGAGACTGTGAGATCTTTGGTTAAGTGGAATATTATTTCCAAGAAGTTGTCCATTGCAAGAACTCCATCATCACTGTTCACAATTAGTTGCAGATCCAGGAACCTCCTCTCTTCCCTACCCTTTTTCATTTTATTTAATGAGTAACCTATGCTAAGGTTCATTGCACATTGTAAAGCTAAATCCAATGGCAAAATGGAGTTCAAGATTGCTGTTTGAGCCTACAGAAAATGCATAACAACTCTCCCATTTTAAGAACTCCATTTCAAGATCAAACTTCCCCACTCTGTAACCCATCCGTAAGTCCGCCTGGTGATTCCAACAAATCACATCAAACAATTGAGATATTCCAAGCACTGTCAAGACCTGACATTAGAGACCTTGGGATAGTGTTCTACAATCTGATTGTGGAAGATTATCTTTCAAGAGAGGTAGTGCACCTACGCACTGCTTGTGTTGAGAAGTGCATAAAAAACACATCAACATGTTGGAATCCACAAGGCGTGTTCCTCTTCTTGGTGTTGAGTGTAGTTATTTTTAGGGCTTTCCCTCTACACGTTTCATGTTTTTCTTTGATTTGTGGCCAACTTGTAATTGTTGTTTCTAGTTGACATGTAATGTAATCAATGTAATATCATGTATATATTGTAAACCTAGTTGATCTAGGTGGTGTGTGTAAGAAGTCAAATGAGGATGTGTAATGCATGATGATGTATATGTAATTGACTGAAAGAGAAAGAGCAGAAGTTGTAGATCCTATCCATATTCAATTTTATCATATCTCTGAGACAGAAGGGAAGCAAAGAGCATTTATAACAGTAACCATTGAAAGATTGAATCATTCTCCCATTGCTATAGCCATTCATTATTCGACTTCTGCACTCACTAGCTCTATGACCAAATTTCTTGCATGTAAAGCATTGACCAGAAAAAGATGGAACATTCTGATTCATTTTGCTTCTACATTCCATTTCCCTATGTTCAAATTTGTTGCAAGAGTAACAAAAACCATTGAAATATGGGCACCTTTGTACATTTGGTTGCTTGATCAGTGGTCTTCTAGCTTCATTCCTTTAATTCTAGATCTGCTTGCCATTGTTCTTATTTTTAGTATTTGATGTCTAATTTGAACTTTCACCCTTTTCAAATCCTAAACCTTGTTTATCTTTAGAGCCTTTTTGATTTTCAATCATTTCATCAAGCTTTGTAGAACTCATCTTGAATTTGTCTTCATGACTCCTTTCTTTCTCTAGATCTGATCTCATATTCATAACTTCTTGTTCAAGCCTTGTATATTCCTCATATTTTCTTTTCACCATTGCATTCAAACATTCCTCAACTCTTTGCTTTTTTTCAACTTGCACCTTCAAACTGGCGATAGTTTCATTTGTTTGCTTCAATTGTTCACTGACTTCCTTATGCCTTTTTCTGAACTTCTTGATTTGTTTTGTCAATTTTCTGATGCATTCATTTGCTTCTTTGACATTTTCTTTCAGATCTCTATTTTCACCTTTAGTCCTTTCAAAATCTTCAAGAGCAACGTTGAGTTCTCCATCTTTTTCAAGCATGCAATCTTCTTCTATGAATCCAATAGCAGGAATCTCTTTTGGAAGAGTAGATAGTCTTCTAATATCCATGTTTTCAACCTCCAAGATCTTCCCTAAGAGATTAAGCTCCTTCCAAGGAACCAGGCTCTGATACCAATTGTTAAAAACCCATAATATTGAGAGGGGGGGTGAATAAGTATTCTCTTAAACCATTCAAACATTTAAACATCCAAACCACATAACACATTCAACTACAATAAAGAACGAAAGCATGAAACATCAACAACATTAGACAACACATCATGAACACCAGGATTTTTATGTGGAAAACCCAAAATGGGAAAAACCATAGTGAGGATTAGCAATATATTATAACCGGTTATAGTATATTTATAGAAGTGCTCAATTTAGGTGGACTCAGTGTCCAAGTGGACTCATTGTCCACAGAGAGAAAATGATAGAAGAGATTGTGTGGCTCATAGCCTAGATTGAACTATTACAATTGCATCTCATGTGCATGAAATGTAGTTCCAATGAAGCTCAATAAATTGACTTTACACAATTCATCTGATTCAGATCTAACACTTTGCTTTCCTTTGCATTCACATCACTCTAACACTTTTCTCAACATTCACAACTTAAATTCACAACAATCTGATCAATTCACATCATATATACATGTAGAATAGTCACAACATTCAACAACACATTGAAAATGATCTAACTTATATATCCACACCAAGCATAACATCATTTAGGTTTGCCTAATTAGATGTAACAATCAAAATATAACTTGGGCTTAAGTTCTTCCACACACACACTTCATGCCAAAATTTAAATCTCAAAATAACTTGAAATAGGTCAGCATGGACCTATAATAGATCTCACATAAGACCGCAACACTTATTTAACTTTCACATACCTTCAAACCTATTAGGTTGACATTGTAGAAGACCTAATACAAAAAATTCTTCAACTGTGTATCCACATTCACACACATGGACCTTAAAATTCAACACCAACTGGAATTAACATACTAATTCCATCTGTCAACATATCATCAAAAGAAAAAAGTCAAAAACTTATCCACGGAGAAGTGCAAACTCTCCCACTCAAATGCACTATACAGGAAATGACTGAAATCTGCCAGACTGAACTTCTGTCATCCATAACTTCCAAACCAAAGGTCAAAACTAGATAAAATTCTAGAATTGGATGCTTCTAACTACCAAAAAAATAATGTTAGAAGTGCAAAGTGAAAACTTCATTTTTGGATTGGTGCAGACCCAAAACTAGAGCTTTGTTACACATAATTAATAGAGTTGACACTTAGTCAATTTTCCATCACAACCAATTTTACCATATCAAACTATCTTGCAAAAATATCTTCCACAAACACTCCAAAACTTGTTAGAACCAACCAAAATGATCTGCAATGATCTGCACCATGATCTTCACATCAAGATACAATGTTGAGATCAACGACAACATTGCAACACATAGTAATATACCTTGTGCTAATCCCTCATGCTCATGTTGCCAACAATAGCGTCAATGCCATTCTTCCAACAAATTTTTACGTTAAGAATCCAAAGTTTTCTTCATCAATATTAATAAAGAGGACTCTATCATTAGAAAAATGAATATTCATCAATTCATCATCATTAGGTAGCTTTAATCCTCTTACTTTGGGACTATATATAGAATCTCTTAAGAAATAAAAAATGGCTTCAAAAACAATTACAAATAGAGTAGGGGCTAGAGGGAAACCTTGTCTTATTGATCTCTGAAGAGAAATTTGATTTGTCAAAGCCCCATTTATATCAACCTATGCATTTTCATCCTGTAATAATATATTAACCATTTTAGAAAACTCCTTTGGGAAACTAAAAGCTTCCAAGGCCATTAGTAGGAAAAGCCATTCAATTCCATCATATGCCTTCTCGAAGTCGAGTAGAAGCATTCAAATATTTTGGTGGAGCTTTTAGCCCAATCCAAAGCTTCCCAACTTGTTATGAAGTTCTCTAAAATATATCTTCCTTTAATAAACCCAGTCTAGGTGTAACTTATGGAGGGGAGTATGTCTCAATCTCAAGGCCAAAATCTTTGGAAGAATCTTATATAAAATATTTAATAATGTTATTGGCCTCTAATTTTTTATTAGGGTCTTATCTCCATCTTTGGTAATTAGTTTAATTATTCCTATGTTTATTTCATTACCTAGAGAACCTTTATGTATTGCTTCCTTCTAAACTTGAAATAGGTCCTCACTAATCCACTTTATATTTTTGCCCCTTAAACTCAGTGATCAGATAGTTATTTCTTCATGTGTGCTGCAATTTCAGATCATGGAGGCCTCTTAATTATCTGGGATGGGAGACAACATGTGATCATGATTGACTCTCTTTCATTTGAATCTTGACCAAGATCATTCTCAAATCAGTGTGCCTCCTCTGTCTGAACAAACCAATTTTGTTCTTCAATGATTCAGAATAAACTATCTCTGAATGAAACTGTATTATTATAATCCTCATCTTCAGTTTCTGTTCCTTGTTTGGTTGGTGTGTAATCTGTGAATGATTATAGGTGTAATTTAACTCTTAATCATTCTCAATCTTATAAAAAAAGAAGTAATCTCTATTAGCATACACCATGTCTACCAAATGGTTTTTTTCATCTTTTTCACATCTTCTAGGGGGTCATAAAGTTTAAGTTTATTTTCCATTTTGTCCCAAAAAAACTTTTCATTATCTTTCTAGTCCAAGTCAAGACTACCAATTTTATTATTTTTGTTTTCAATCATGTTAAATTCACCCCTACAATCTAGTGGATGTTATGCAAATCACACATCCATTTCCAAAGTTCTATTCATTCTCTGCAATCATTAGAGGCATAAGTATAATAGATTCCAAATCTACTATTGTCTTTTTCTATGACTACCCAAACTGTCCTATTAGAAGATCTAGATTTATTTATAAATCTAGACCATCTATTGGTTAGGAGGATGGCCACACCACCTTTCCCCCTGTCATGATTGGAGTAGAATTGGGAAGCATATTTCCATATAAATATGAGATTGTTTTCTAGGGTGAACTTGACAACTTTTACCTCTTGGAGGAGGACAACATCTTGGTTTTTCTCCATGTTTAGATACCTTCTTGTAATGTATTTTCTTTCAAGGGATTCCAATCCCCTAACATTCCAACTGGAACAATTAAAGATCATTTGCTTCCATGCTCTGTGGTTCCTCTTTATTGTTCCTAAAGCTATCAAAGTATTTAGGAATGCTTTCTTCTTTAGTTTTATTCTTCCTCTTTGGGTAAGGATCTCTTTCAAAATTTCTAACATGTCTCTTTCTTTTCATTTTGTTTTTAATCCACTTTGAACCTAAAAGAGGGATAATATCTTTCTTAATTTCATCATTCTGGATTATGAGTTGAGGTATTTTATCCATTATGGATAGCCTTTGTTCTATTTCCTTATCAAAGTTTATGTGCACAAAACCAACCTCTAGAATATCTTCCATTGAGTAGGAGTTCTTATCTATTTTTCCTAGGCAGATTTTAATTTCTTTGGCAGATACTAATCCAAGATTAGAGAAGACCTCTTGATTTGGGTTAGTGTTTGACAATAAAAAGTCACAGGTGTCAATTATCTCTATTGTTCTTACCCCTTTCCAAAACATCCCAATTTTTTTTTTTTGAGGGTTTACTTCTGTTGTTAGGTCATTGTCTATAGTTAACTCAAGGGCATCATCACTTTGCATAGACTTAACTAAAGACAACTCATGCATCTTATGGTTGGTTTTAACCAATCCAACTATATTGTTATTATATATCTCTTTTGAATTCAAATTCATCATGGCTATCGAACTTCAAAGAGGTTCTTACATTGATAGTATTTGAGCCAATGACATATTTTTCTACCTCAGACCTTGCAAAAATTTCTAATCTCTTAGTGGAAACATCAGTTTGGTAGTCCCCTTTAGCAGAGGAATTTTTTTTTAATTTTTTTTAGCAATCCTTTGCTTTATTTTGTCTAAAGCCAATTCTTGGGCATTTTTTTGTGCCCTTGCATACTATTAGTCACATTCTTTGATATAGTGTTCAAGTTACCCTTTTGGGTATCAAATTTAGGGGGGGATGATTTATCTCCATATTCAAATTCTCCCACTTGTAATTTTTGTATTTTCATTTTTTAGTTTTGGTCGACGTTTACGTTATCAGGATTGAGAAAATTTTCTTTTGAGCCAATAGATACTGAGGTATCCAAGGAATCATCTTTGGATTGTTCATTTTCAATGTCTCCATTAATGATATTATTGTTGTTATTTGATATATCTTTACATTGTGAATTTGATTCTAAGCATTCTTTTTCAACTTCATTTCCTCCCCCCAGGCTAGGGTTTGAGGAAATAGGGACAATTTCCTGGTTAGAACTTTTCTTCTTCAAAATTGGGCAATTTCTCCGAACATGTCCCTCTCTTTTACAAAGAAAGCATGCATTGAGTCCACCCATAACTTCAATTTTGAAATTAGAACTTTTATTTGCAGTTTCTATTATAATCTCCTCTATAATGTACATCCCTGGAGATAGAGCTATCAATAATCTAGCATCCATATTTTGAAAAGTAAATTTGGTTTGTATGATTTTTATTACATTCCCTATTGATGAGAGCTTATGGGGTAGGAATGCCAAATATTGGGTTGGCACATCCTTGACCATCACCCATCTTGTGTATGATGAAGCCAAAATTTCCTCATTTAAAGCGTTAAGGGACTAGACTACAAACCTAAAAATGGTGTTTCCAATGTTCCAAAATTGTTTCTTGACCACTTTCTTTTGCATTGCATGATCTTTTAAAAAAATAGAAACAAACCCTTTTGCAACATTCTATAGAAGGTTATATGAGTCTCAATTTTTTTAACCCATACAATATTGAATCATTCATCTAGAAATTTCTTAGTAGGTGTTTTATTACTATCTAAAGCTACAAGAAAATTGCAACACTATTTAGTCTAGTTTCCTCTTTGCCAATGACACACAACATGTTTGGATTCGATGAGAGAAACAACTTCTTAGGGCAACAGAAGATAACTTACCTACTCTTCCTCCATCTACTTTCCTTTTAAAGCACCTTCCATCTTCGTTTCTTACAAACTTTGTCGAGGATGGGGGTTTGGAAGCCTCTTCTCTAGCAACAATCTTTGAAGGGTTGTTTAACTCCTGTGGTTTTTTATCCATTGGAATTAATTACCCCAAATCCATATCAGAGCCATTGGGAGGCTTGATCATTAATACCGCATCACATTCCATTAATTATGAGTACTTCACCCTTCTAGGGTTTCCCTTGCAATGAATTAGGTGGAGATAAACACCACAATGACAACACTCAAACAACATACAAGGTACAATAACATGCATGAAATAAATGTGAACACAAGGAAACAAGGAGAAATAACAAGGTGAAAGGAGATTGCATAGGATTAGAAAAGAGAACCCTAATGACCTATGGCCATTGAAGCCCACTTGCAAAGTATTTTCCCTACTCTAAATTTTTGATAATTCAAATATTATTTCATTTAATTATGAATTTATTATTTTATTTTCAAGTCCAAAATAATTCTTTTCAATTAATAAATACACAGCTAAAATGACAAAAAGAAAAAAGAAATAAAAGAAAAGAAAGACATATCATTAAAAATTTTAAATATTTGTTGTTGAATATTATTGTGCATAAATGAACACTATCAAAACCTTGAACATCAGTAGAAATGATGTAATGGAGACAAATTTCGAACAGCAGCAGAAATGATGTAATGGAGAAAGACTCCTAGATTGTACATTGAAGGTCATTTTGTGGAAGAGGTTTCTAACTTAATAGTTTAGAATCCAAGTGAATGATATACACATTCCAATGTGGCAATGATATAAAGATATTTAAAGGCATGATGTGGGCATTAATGCTCAAGCCTCGAATAACTAGAACATAGATAGAATAGAAGACAGTGTGGGTGCAAAAATAAGACTTTTAAATCCAAAGAGAAACTAGGTAATAATGTTTAAATTATGCGATCAAATGGCATAGAGTTCAGACAATATAGCAATTGATTAAATAAGGCAAATGCTGTAAGAAGTTTGACCATAATATTTATGATCTGCAATAATTAAACAAGCATGATGCATCCCAAATAATGGTGGAACATTCTAAGTATAAAAATAGGACACATGAGCTAGTATTAGTTGGCACATCAATATACATAAATGCATTATAAATTTATAGTGTTCAATATGGAAGGGGCATAACAATTGGAATTAAATGATTACAGGATGCCACCATCCCAAGCATAACATAGCCATTAGAGAGTATGACACCATTTAATAGAGTAGATAATTTTAGTAGGTGGGAGGAATTTTTTTTCATTTTAGATGATAGGAATCGGGTAGTCTCTCCTATAAACTGTAGTGCACTTGGTAAACATTTTTCATGTGACTGTTGACATTGGCATGACACGTCCTCCGATACATGAGTTTGGGGGAAGACTAGACCTCGTGACCTCTTGCCTACAATAGAATGCTTTAGCCAACTAAGCTAGGCCTCCCATCCTAGGTGGGAGGAAGTTAGATGGAATGAACATTAAAAAATAAATTTATAGGCAATGGAGTATGGTGTAGGAGATTAGGATAAGGCACTACTCCAAAATCCCACTAGAGGTTTGATCATAGACATATTTCAATAAAGTTATATTGTTTCAATCAAATGCAATGCATAGGCTTTTCATTTCTTGTTTTTCATCAATCTTATGGTTTAAGGGATTCTAAGAGGTAATAATTAGTAAATAAAATGAATTCACATCATCGATAGAAGTATTTTAGTTAGATGTTCAAAATATTAAATTAATGTTTGTTCAAAAAAATAAAGTGAAGATTTTGGAGTGGAGATTATATCCGCTTCAATAATTTTATTAAATCAATGGATATCAAGATTCAAAGTAAAAGAAAGCACACCTTTAAAATTTATAATTTTGGGGACCTTAGTGTTCAATTTTCAGATTTTTCTTTTTCCTCAAAGCCTAGGTAATGCTTAATTGATCTTAATTTTATCTTACTGTGATATGCATCCTTTCATTAAATTGCATTGTCAAAGTTGTAAATGTCCAAGGTGTTTTGTTCATCATTTAAATGGGATATCATGTTGAAAGGAGTCATTTTATTTTATTTTTTCAAACTTTTAAAGTTTTATTTTATAAAGTGCAAGTGAGTTTTGGATTCTTAAACCCTTTTACCTTGCAAATTATAATTTTTTTGTGAATATTTGAAATTCAAAAGAAGTTTTGTGGAAACCAACACTAAAATCCTAGCTTTGGTAAGTGTGCCATTAGTAGCACTCATGTGGGCAACATCAAAACTCTGATGTGTCCAAACTCCCCTCAGTTTTCTTCTCCCCATATTTTTTGGCATTCTAGCTTTCAATTTTTTCTACCATATAAGATTATGTGATTTTTGAGTTATATGAAGGGTTTTTAAAATAATTCTAGGTTCCTTTTAGGATTTTCTTTCTATTTTGTAAATTAGGTTTAGTTTTGTCATTTTGCAAGTTTCATACTTGATTTCCTTTATATTTTTGGATTATTGATTTGAATTATTTAGAGTGTTTTGATTCACATTATTTGATGATTTCATGGATAAAATTTCAATTAGAGTGCATTCATCCCTTGTATCTATCATATCTCATGCACTAATTTTAAAATATTTTGGTAATTTTTTTAATCCAAAACCCTGGTTCTTCAACTCTACAGTTTCCTATTCCCTAATGGTAATTTTACCTTTGAAAAATTACACGAAAAAAATAAACTTTTAGTCCATTCCATAAAATCTTTTCATTTTACAACTTTCTAGAGTTCAATTTTTTTGTTCAATCTATAAACTATAAACCAACTCCAATACACTATGTTAGATTACCAATTTGTTTAGTAATTTGTAATTTGTAAACACTTACATAAACCGTATGGGGTTTGAACAACATTTTCCATTTGCATCCTTTTTATAGCTTGCAACTTTTTTATTGTAAATTACAGCTGGTGTCCATAATCGAGTTGTAATTTAAGAGAACAATTGATTTTATAACTTGCAAGTACTTTCAACTTGCCACCAAACTCTCTTTTTAGTTACAACTTGGAAGTTCAAACAAGTTTACAACTTACAAGTAGTTGTAAATTGCAATCAAAGTTCAAACTCTTTTTGAAACTTGTATCTTATTTGTAATGTGCAAGTATTTTTCTAACATGCAACATGGCTTTAAACTTTGTTTAGACTCAAAGATTGTAAAGAAAATTACATTTTTATTTTTTTAAGAATTTTAAATTGATTATGGAATCCAAAATATAACATAACAAAATATGCTCCTTGAGTTTAAAATTTAACATGCAACATGCAACATGCAAACTGGGTGTAGAATCTAAAATGCTCATTTTGAAGGTTTTAACTCATAAAAGTTGAAAATTTGGAACTTTAAAACATTGGAAATCAAGTGAATAATATAATTAAACTTTAATTAACTGCACTATGGGTTTAATTGGCTAAAATATAACTATATATGGTAAAGTACGAAAACCAAGTATTTTCTTAAAGAGGGGTAAACACTTTTGACCTGGAGCTATGAATTGGTGAGGTCACAAATGGGGGACCTCATTCCTATCATAAAAATTTAACAATAACACCTCAATGGAGTTTGAAATTTGGTGGCAAGAACAACATCACCATATTTAAACCATAACACTATGCCAATATCAATGTATGAAAACCAAGTGTTAAATTAAAACTTTTCAAGTATTTTATCACTAGATATGACCTCTCCTACTAAAATGATATATGAATTCAAAAGGTCTATCCCACCTTTAAAAATATTGATAAATTTGGAGAACATCATAGACACAAATATAGGACATGTAGGCCTAAAATATTTTAATAGAAGGATGACTATTAATGCAGCAGATATGTCTAGAATGACTAAGAACCTAAGGCCTAGTGGTTTGGTACAAGCTACATGATTCCCTATCATTATGTAATTAGTAGAGTTAATCATGACATGTGCACAAAAATACAACCAAAATAGAAATTAGTGATGAAAATGAAAATGCAATCTTATTTGTTCAACCATAATATATAGATGATAAATTCGGTGTACTAAATTATGAAACATATGTAAAAATATCTTTAAAATCAACTCAATAATACTATAATGAGATTTTATACTATAATGAGATTTTGATTAAGTATAAAGAAGAGATTAGTAAAATTTGACTAAAAAATCGTAAGGCCACAATTTATATTTCCTAAGAGATTATTTAGAAATGACTTTATTAAAGAAGTGAATGATTGCATAACATTGTTAAGTAGAGTCACAACCTAAGAATCTACTAGAGTCTCACAGTAGGAAGGATTTTTTAACACTACCACAATTGGAAATAAATTTGGCTACCCAGAACCTTGTGAATTAATGATGCATTTATTTTCAATAATTAGAATGTTAAAGGAAAATTTTAGCAAATGGATGAGATCAAAAGATGGGATAGCTAGTTGATTCAATTCCCTAGTTAGGTTGTAGTAGTTAGTGATAAATTAACATTTCTTGAACTCTGTAGACATCTAATAGAGGTCCACAAATTATGTTTTAAGAAAAAGGTAAAGGGACCTAGATTCCCTATTGTGATAAATACATGTTATTTTTTAACTATTCAAGTGTCAAAGGGTGCAAATGTGGAAATAGGGGAGAGGGCCCAATAGTGGTGCAAGTACCAATAGTTGTCATAGTACATGTACATTCAAAACCCAATATTTTAAAATTATGGAACTAGTAATTGTAAGAGAGGATCCAATAGTTGAACAAAATATGTCCATTACATTCAAAAAGCAACAACTCATATGATGCCACATTGACACACTAAAAAACATGACTTAATGCACCACTATTGGTCTAACTTTTTTTGGGGGTCTATTATGACCCCTCAACAAAAAGCATGTTGATGACACCTTTTTTCTCGGTTTATGTGGGTGAAATGAAATATTTGAATTGTCCACGTCCTTGGCCACTTTGAGATATAATTTTTTAATATCAATGTTACATGTTCATTGCTATGTCAACTCATAAAGTTAGGGTGCACCACTATTGGGCCCTCTCCCTTAGATTAGGTCAATTTAAAACAAAGTTCATAACTTTGTTTAATCCTAGAACCACTATTGAAGGCTTGAGAAATATTTACAAACATATGGAAAGACTTTGAATAATTTTTAGACGATCATGAAGATTACTGTGAAGTTCGAAGAAAATATTACACTAGGTTAAATTCTCATTAGTTGAAAGTATACTTAATTTCCTCAATGTCCAATATTACTAAATATGACGAATTTTTTTAAAAACCTTGCAAAAAAATTGCCTCTAAACCATTTCCTTCAATTGATTAGAGTCAAAGGGAATTAAAAATTTGGATTAGAGAACTAGGAAGGTACTTAAAGGAAATTCTAAAAGGTTGCAAGCATACATTTTTGGTCTTGTATGAAATTTTAAAATGTATATTGAAAGAGATTTATACTTTTGTAGATAAAATTGGATGATAAGTATATAAGGAGTATAATATCCGAAATTTAATACATGGTAGAATGACCAAGAAGAGAAAGTTTTGATTCTTCATCTATCACAAGGATGATAAGAAGATGAGTTGCTTGAGAAGGATTTGAGAATAATATTCCAAATTTCAAAATATTAGTTGATTCAATTTTGGAGATGAGGATGATAAAAATATTTAAAAAACTAAAATACTTAAGATAATGCAAAAATATCAAAATTTTATGCCTTTACCTAAATTACTCCCTTGGAAAATTAGATGTATTTTGGAAGCAATAGGATAGAATGAATTTAGCACAAATTTATTTATTTTGGATTAATGGAAAATGCCCCAATTTATAAAGTTTTGGTGGTCAAAATGGATGGTTGAGATGGATTGTGATATGGAGGGATAGGATTTCATGATAAGATGGAGCTTTATCATCATGACAAGTGTCAAAAGGTGGAGGCTTGGGATAGTGACATGTAGCATGGGGAAGAGTGCTAGGTGTTCTCACACATGTGTGAGCACACACTAGGAAGAGGAGTTTGACAAGTGTAATAGAAATGAAAATTATAGGAGGGTAAAAAACAATGAGAGTGACATATGAATGGAGGAGGAAAGTATAGGGTGGCTACACATGGGGAAAATGATCTCACACATGTATTTCAACCCATTCAGGTCCCTTGCCAACTTTTCCAAATCCTCTTTGTTGTGGCATGATCGAATCACCAACTTGTAGTGCTCCTCCATATATTCTTTGAATGACATATCCTTCTACTTCAGATTTTGCAATCTTTTGAATAGATTAGTTTTTAATCTGCTAGAAGGAATTTCATCTTCAACTTGGCAACCATCTTGTCCCACGAGGTTATATTTTCCTTGTTCCACTTCCATCTCTCAGATTGGACATAGTCCCATCACATTGTTGCATGGCCTTTAAGCCTTGTATGTAAGCAAACTTCACCCTTCTTTCTTCTGCAACTCCTTCATATTCAAAGTATTTGTCAAGATCATTGATCTAGTCAATGAGTTCTTCTCTTTTTAGACTTTCCGAATACGTTGGAACCTCAATCCTTGGTTTGGCTCCCACATTCATCACCGCTTTAATCAATC
>VDFB02102143.1:0-13193 GCA_007258455.2 Sequoia sempervirens | reverse complement strand
GTGGAGAATGTATGGGGATTTAGAATGGTTGAACAAAAGTTTGGAATAATGAGATGGAGGTTTAGAAGGGATAAATGGAGGTTTTTGAAGGTTTAAAGTGACAAAACGAAGGTTTGGGATGATAAGGTAATGGTTGGGAATGGTGAAATGAAGGTTTAAAGGATGAGTGAATCCAAATGGGGGAATTTCAGGTGTTCAGGAGGGCATAATTGTACTTCTGCAGCAAAACAGGGGCGTAGCCGCCCTTCTGCAGCAAAACAGGGGCATAGCCGCCCTTCTGCAGCAAAACAGGGGCGTAGCCGCACTTCTGCAGCAAAACAGAGGCTTGGTTTGATGCAAATGGCTATGGCAAGGACTTTAAAATGATAATGATAAGGCCAAATTGTTAGGAATTCACTGGTTTTTCACAAGAAAACACTCCCAAGCAAATACAACCCTATGATTAGTGTTGAGGGTATGGCAAAAGTGGTCTTAATCTAGGATGCACAAGGTATCTAGGGAGTCCTCGATATACTCTCGGCACGTGAGGCACAACCGTGAACACCAGCCCGTCACAAGCGTGAGTCGGGAACCCCAGCGAGATACTGAAGGGCTCGGACCAACTCTTCACGTCTATCTAGGTATCACCCTAGCTTCGACGCTCCACCAATTATGACGTGACTGGATTGGGGTACAACTTTCGCTCTCCCCCCTTTGTATACCCCGCCAGTATGCGTGGTTGGAATCGTCCCTTGGGGTGATGAAATCTCCAAGCAGGTCCCACTATGAAGAAAGCACTAACCGCTTCCAACTACTCCCCAAGCTCACATGAAGTGCAAGGGGAAAGCGGAAACAAGCTAATACTCCCTTAGGGTAACACAAAAAGACAAAAACAACAAGCAACAAATATTATTCCCCCTAATTAAGCTATGTTCTTAGATTAATGCAAACAACAAGGATAATTTTAAAGAAGATTGAGCAAATGGATAGCCCTGCAAGCAAATATTAGATATTTTATCCCGCTTTCTCCATCAACTTCACAAGAATATGCTGCAAAAGGTTAGCACAAAACACATGTATCCTTGCAAAAACAATGTTAATAAGAAAAACACTAAATTCAAAATCAAAACACCAATTTTAACCCGGGGCGCAAATTGGCAAAGAAAAAACAAGTACGTAGCCGCGACTTCTGAAAACATGTGAGCCTTTTCCCTTCGCAGTAAAATGGCGTGAAATGCATGCACTGCCTTCACAGAAAATGGGGCTGCAGTCGCTAAAACCAGCGTAGCCGCCTTTGTGAAAATGGGCGAAGTCGCCTTCAAGGCAAAATGGCTGAGTCGCTAAGAAATGGGCTTAACCGCCTTTGTGAAAATGGGCGAGTCACCTTCACAAAAATGGGCGAGTCACTGCTAAAATGGGCATAGCCGCCTTCGCTGGCATCAGCGTAGCCGCCTTTAGAAAAATGTGGGTGTAGTCGCCTCTTCATGAAAATGGGCGGTAGCCCTTCAAGTGGGAAAATGGGCGTAGCCGCCTTCGCAACGCTGCTCCCTCAAAAAAAACTTAAAACAACAAAGAAACGGAAATAATGGAACACGCTTTTAGGGTCCCACCGACATGCCGTAAATGATACCTTGAATTCCTAACACCGCCTCTAAATGTGCAAAATAACTAAGAAACATGAAAACAAAAATACTAAGGGACACCTCGCGATTAAATGCGCGAGTGGCTCAACTAAAAGGAATGCAAATAAAATAAAACACAAATACTTTTACCTCCCTTGTTGTTGATACCTCTTTGATTGGCCCTTGCTTGGATTGGTTGTGTGCTCCTTAGATGATGGATTGAATGACTAAAATGCAAGCTTCAATATGCAAAATGATGAACAAAGATGGTTGAATGATTAAAAAGGCTTGAGGATTCAAATGGACAGCATGTAGTTATGAGAGTGCAAAGTGTTGAGAAAGCAAATGGGCAGCATGTGGGTGCTCAAAATGAAAGTGTTGGAAATGCCCTTGATAAGGGGGTATTTATAGAAGAATTTGAATTCTAGAGAATTCAAGGGTCAAGATTGATTCAATGAAGGTCAAGCATTTAGTTGGCCATGGTGGGTTGTCCTCACAAGCCCTCACATCTTGACATGTGGAGGGTGAAGTGGCCAAGGGTGGATGAGATGGAAATGAGTTGTCAAAAAGGGTACATGAGGTGGAAAAGGACATGCACCTTGGGGGATGAGAGGATTTCCACAAAAAGGGATTTCTTGTCCCCAAGTGGGAGTGAAAGGGACATTTGAGGAATTTTGGAATTCCTCAAAAATCTACATGGGAAAGTGAAAGGTGGTTGGGGATATAAATGTGAATTAAAAATTCACACTCATAGGATGATCTAGAGGATAAAAGGTGGGCTCCAAAAAGGTGGGACTTGGTCACATGTGGAGATTGTGACAAGTCCAAGGTTGGTCACATGTGGAGATTGTGACAAGTCCAAGGTTCTAGAAGCTTTGGAAGGATGGAATGTGAATTAAAAATTCACATATAAAAGAGGGGAACCTAGGAAGAATAAAAAGGAATTAAAAATTCATCGAGAATGATTAGGCTTAATTAATCAATAATTAGAAGATAAATAAGGATTAGAAGTCAATCCTGTAAAGTTGAGGATGTGACACATCCCAATCAAGGATTGCATTGACAAACATCCCCAATGAAGAAATTAGGAAATGGATTAGGATTAGATGAAATGTTCATGCAAGAAATTAAATAAAATGTAATATTTATTTAATTCATTTGATGAAAAGAGTGGACATGAGGGTACTAAATACCTTAGATTTAGTTAATTAAGATATTAATTAAAATAATAGTAATATTATTTTAATTAACTCTGATAAGAGGATGTTTAGATGAAAAGTTACAAATTTGATAAATTAAGTGTCTAAATTTGGATGTCTACACACATAGAAACAATCTGTTCAACAAGAAGATCCCTCGCCATCACCTAACATGAAGAGAAAACCCAACAATGTAAGGTGCACGCCACCCAACCACGTGGTGCCTGTAGGACCAACCCCCATGCTAGGAGATAGTAACAGGTAACCAAAACTAACCTACTACCTCTAGACACAGGCAAAGTACAAAACCACACTGTACTAGTAAAAACAAAACATAGGGTTACATTGCTTCCAAAATCACTGAATCAAGAACAACCACTGTACAAAACAAACTAAATTTTGTCATAGGAGTGTCATCACAAAGGTTGCATTGGTTATCCTAAGGAGATCTTCCTAGGTCCCGACCCCCATCTTGGGTTATCCTAGTAACCTCTCACGAACTCCGACCCCACATGCACACTAATGCATAATCGATTATCTTTTGATAAGACAAGATAACGATCTTGCCATTCTAGGCCTTTCCGACTCATCTCAAGTCTAACACAAGCCCTTGAGCCAATGAGTGAGGCTAATTAATAAGTTAAATGTGTTAACTATCCATTCCCCTAATGTAGGTTATTTAATTTCCACTTATTACACTAACTTCCACACGAGTTATCTTGGGACCACTTTGTATCCCAACCCTCATTGAAAGCCACTCCCCTATTGACAACACAATAACTCATTCTACACCCAAGGGTAGAATGTGCATAAACTGATAATAACATAACACAAGAGATAACACATCCCTACGGATGTCCAATACTGAATCCAACTACATGCACTACCCAAGGAAATCTCAAGGGCAAACTACATAAATGACAACCCTTTCACAACTACAATCTGGAAGACTTATATTTTCTCAACAACAAATATCCCCCATAGTACCCAATTACATAAATACTAGAAATTTAAATAAACAATCTCATGTAATTCAAAGCACTACTATTTGGATTTCCTAAATCCAATAGATCAATATCTCACACTAAAATACATTATTCAAAACACAATTTCAATTAATAATCAATGACGAAATTATATCAAAAGTTTAACTACAGTTGCACAACCACATATAATATCTAACTCAATTTCACAATTAAAATAACTAATCATTTCAATTAAACTACTCATGCTTGCATGCACCTAAATATACATTCTTTTAAATAAATATACATATATCTATATTATCCGATTATATAAAAATTCAAATCACTCTTTCCCAAAAATCGCTTAAAAATAATTACTTAACAAATTTCCCATTTTAAATAAATATATATTTATTTAAAATTTAAAATTTAAAATACAATTTCCAAAATATATATATATTATGTATATACATTATATATATATAATATAAAATATATATTATAAATAACATATATATATAATATTTATATATATAACATATATATATAATATTTATATATATAACATATATATATAATATTTATATCAAAAAAATATAATTAAAATCTAAATCGCATTTGTTTTAAAGGACATACAAACTTTATATTGGCGTAGCCGTGTACACACAACCGCACCTCCCATTGGGGGTTGCAGACTGTGTGGACAGCCTGAGCACTACTTGTGAAGGTAGTGCCAACTACCTCCACAACCTGCCTTCCCCATGGGGATGGCTGTGGGGTAGTCCTTGCACCCCCCACACAACATTAACATTTCAACAAAAATTTAAATAAAATCCTACGATTTTCATAATCCCTATACGAAATTTAATTTCGTCTTTTTTTTTCACAGGGTTTCATCAAAATGAATTTTTACCAGGAATTTCACAATTTTGTAATCTATAAAATTCACAAATATATATATATATATATATATATATAAACTTAACAGAAGATTGTTTCAGATGATCCATTTTCTTTTAACAAGAAATTTTCTACAGAATAATAAATTCAATTTCCATAGAAGAAGTTTTCTAAGTCTTGATTTAAATTCAATAGAGATTCTAAAATCTATCTATAATTTTCTTTTGTATACATCTATTTCAAATAATAAATTTACAGAGGATCTAAATTGTTTACCACAAAGGCTCAACATTCACAACAATTTCTTTCAAAAACAAAAGCTTCTAAAACAAAGAAATCCTCTTCTACACCTTTCCAATTTGCTATACAATAATAATTTAATTTTTCTCTTTCAAATTAAAATTAACAAAACAATAAAGAACCTATGCCAGAAGATCGGACGATTCGGAAATTGATGTCGAGCTTCCCTTTAATCTTCAATAGAGCTGCCAAAGCTTCCTCCAGAAGAATTTCCACTTCCCAGAGAACAAAAACAATCCCCAACCAAGAATATAACAAACTAGATTCCTAGAATTATCTAAGAGCTTGTAAGATTTACAATTTCTTCAAACCACAAAACAATTCTTCCATTCCCAAAAACCTCTATCTTTTTTTCCCGTGAAAACAACTTCCTCTTTTCTCACCAATTTCAATCAATCTCTCCGTAAATCAATTTTAAGACAATTAGAAAACAAACCCTTCTAACTTCCAGTTCACACAACAAATATCTTTTCTTTAACAAACCAAGATATTTCTAAGATCTTTTCCCAAATATGCATTTAAAATTAAAAACAATTTATTTGATCTAATTTACAATTAAATAACTTATTTATTTTAATTCCCAATTAATTTAATAATTAAAATTACTTATAATATAACTTTAAATTAATTAATTAATTTATTTATACCAAGATCTCCATACTAATTAGATACTTAATCACAACATAAAATTTAATCCTTACAATTTAAACTTGCACGATAAATAAAATACCAAGACCAACATGGATAAGGAACATGATCAAAACACAGACTGACGACACACTATGCTAGGGTAAAGGTTTGACAAGGTTAACTAGTTACTATCTCCCAATCAACATTACTATTGAGTAGTGGACACACTCAAACTTGTGAAACCAGGTGAAGTCGTTGTCTTGTACTTGCAAACCTACAACCAAAGCAAATGTCGTACATGTATACAGATAATAATTCATACACACCATGAAGAGAGAATCACGGAAATCACAGGGCACTCGCAAGTGAGTGATGCAATATCGTTCTCTTCACCAATACAATGTCACATCAAATGACGAGATAATATATGAATTAAACTACAATGATCATATATAGCAATATCATCACAACTAAGCATCTATGCAAACATAAAGCATATTAAACATAATCACCATGTATATAATGTATCATCACATCCATATAGTCGATCATCGCTCCACTGTCAGCAATAGAATAACAATAACATAAAATAAGATCTAACAAAGTATCAGAGCTGTCAAAGAAAATATAACAAATCAGAGGGGTGTCACATCATTATTGAATATGTAGACTAGCAAGTGAATGTAGAGTGCTAATTACTAAGACTAAAAATGGAGTGTACTCAACACTTTGGATTGTGATAATAATTCCTTAAAAGAAAGACACAAACTTATCAAACTCATTAACATTACAAGATTAAATTTTATGTTTTTGGGTAGAGATTTTTTTTTTCTTTTCGGAAAATATTTATTGTATATTTTTAGCAATCTAAATTAATGGGGAGGTATACATATTAATGGAGAGGATCACACCTAAAGTGCCAAACCCTAATTGTTTGGTATTGTATGCATGCAACACAAAAATTGTAATCACAATTAGTATGATGAAAGCAATCATCATTGCAATGGTCAACCGCATTATTTTCATCTTGAAGAATGAATGTAATAAATTTGTGTTAGAAAAGTACACCTATAATTTAAGCTTCTTGCATAAAATCTAGTCAAGCATTCAAACTATCTAGTTCAAAAAGGCTTATAAAGTATATAAACCACCAAACAACTTTCAAAATCACATATTTGTAGTTGGCATAATAAATTACCTAATGCTTAGAGGTGAACATTAGAAAGGATAACATATAATATATCTCCGAAAAAATATTGTACCATTGATTATGAGCAAGGAAGTGTCACAAAGTTTAATGAATGAGGCTCCATAAAGTAGCCAAAGAAAAAATTGAATAAGGTACACACATATGAAATGATATACTCTTGGGTAGACTTAAGCTTGTATATCCCTTAGAATGTTGCCTTGTACTTTCTAAACACAATAACATTTATATATAAGCTCATTTATCTTAATCAATAATGAAAGCTAGCAATATACATGTTCATCTATATTGACATTTTTTAGTCCCATGCAACAAGAATGATTGATATTAAAGTTATCACCTCAAAGAAATATGATGAGCACAATATTTATATAAGTGATAGGAAAAGTGCTAATGAAAGTTACATTTATTGCACCGGAAGCCACCATAGAACATTAGTCATGATGAATTATATTTCAGAGGAGTTTATACTCATTCAAATCAAACGAAATATCAAGCTCTTAGAAAACCAAATATTTTTTATTTTACATAATCCAACAAAGACACCACAAATCTTTTTCAATTCAAACGAACATCAAATTTAACTAAATAAATCATACACATATAGATGGGAAATGATCTAACAAATACACAACACCTAAATATTTGTTAATTTAATATCATACACAAGAGGTGACCCTTGTAGGGTAAAGATGATTTCTCGCATGGATTTTACAATGGTTAAATCATCACTATAGCTCTCATAGGAATGCCCCCATTGGAATCTCTATATACTTGTATGCAAGAGCACACCAAAAATAATTAAATACAATGCCCCTAAACATACCCATTGAATCTTGTAAGAATATTACAACAATGCAAGGAGAAAACATGCACATGGCTTAAATTTCTAGAGCCATTGTAGCACTTAACTTTTTCACTAGATTAGGGTTCTAGCATAGAGCCATTACCAAATGTAAACACATTAAAAAACACAACACAAAATGTGATAACTTTCAATATTAGGTAGACATACTACTTTTTGATATAGTGGTTTTTATAGTTTTACTCACTTGGTTTCTCAAGGCCAAAACTATGGGGAAATATAATAGTCCTATAAATATTGTTGTGTTCATGCACAACATCAATGCTATTTATCATTAGAATTTATAGCCTAGTTGAACGACACCTTTTTGAAGCTTGTTTACCACATTGACCCATGTTGTAGGGCTTGCCTTGGGTATAAACACACTTCCTCCTCCATTAAACACACTCCCTAGATCACACCAAGACATAAAAACTTGTCTTTCAATAAATCTCTACAAAAATAAAAGTGAATCAAACTAAAAACTCTTATATATAAAATTAAATCTTCATTTTTGGTTGATAACCCCTTTCTTGCTTTTCGTCCAAATTTTTTATGTTAGTTTAAAAAATTTGAAGTTTTAAATATTTGAACAAAACTTATAGTTCTAATAAATCAATTATTAAAAAAAACTAATTGATTTATGAATTTATGGATACTTTATATTATATGTAAAATAATTTACTTGGTAGAGTCATCTTCTCAAATAATCTTGTAAAAAGAACTTTTTGTAATTTCCTTAATACGTATTAAGGAATCTTGTCGATCCACCTCCATCTCATCTTAAAGCAAATAATTTCTAAATGCAAGGGTTGTGTCTAGAAATAAATGCATCACAATATTTTGTTGCAAATGATGGCACTCTCCCACTAAAAGAAATGTAATCACAATATCCCTAGATTTCTAAAAAAACACTCAATAATGCTACTATATAGACTCTTTTAGCATGCTATGCAGTAGTTATAAACATGTAATATTACACCATTGTGGGTAGCCCAATATATCCATAGTGGCCAAATACATTTACAATCAATTAGTGGATGGGTAGTGGCCAAATACATTACATTCAATTAGTGGATGGGTAGTGGCCAAATTTGTAGTAGTAGAAACATAATGATTTTTGTCTTTGGATTAGTTTCCCTTTAAAAACTATCATTAAATGAAATTGCAATGTTGATAAGTTGTTCACTTATGGTATGTCATGTTGTAGTTTGACCAGTACTAAAAGTGGATGTCTTTTTAGTGTTAGGCTTTTCTATACAAATCACGAAAGTGAGATTTTGTGGTAGATTTAATTAAAAACTTATTAAAGACAAATACATAAAATTAGAAGCTATTATAAATGTAAAAATATAATTAAATTAATTCCTCTCATCTAATTGTTTCTCTTTATAAACCTTAATAATAAGTTCAACTTATCTCTCTTTGACGTAAATATTAAAGAAGCATTACATATTTATGAATATATATTTATTACTACTATTATTATTTATAGTCAATTCAACCTTATCCACTACCAACTTTTTCATTTTTATTACTTTGAAATAGAACTTTATACCATGAAATTTACCAATTGAATTGATTGGATAAGACACACCGAATACTACTATATATTTATTTGATATAAAATAAAAATATATTATTTTTTATAATTATAAAATAATTACCCAAAACCAAAGGTTCCAACCCTTAATACACACAAACCTTGTAAAAACACATAAACAAAATTAAATTAACGAATATTAACAAAACCTAAACCAAAAGCTGTTTTAATTCAAAAGAAATACAAATTTCTGTAACACACGAGGCGGCCTGCCTACCAGGTCCTCCACCCACCTGCTTAGTTAGCAGGAGGAATTGTCTAAAGCTTCGACTTTTTCCTTCACTTGAAACAAAATCTGTGGGACCCTTTATAAACAAGTAAACCCTCCTCCAAACCGTAACTCATGAATTAAATAAGTAAATAAATATATTAATCCGGACTTGGAACAACATTATCCAACCCAATTAAGAGCATTCAGAGGGTCTGGCACTCTCCCCAAGCTCTCTTCCTCGACCAGAAGGAAGCAACCAAGTCGCTGACGCACAAGCCGACTCGAGGGTTTCTAGGGCTTATTTGCTATTAAATGCCGGATCATATTCTTAAGTCATTCATTCACGTAAGCCTTGCTGCCCCGGCTGAGATAAGCGTTTTCCTGCATGTTTTGATGGTTATGCCGTTCGGATTGGCTTCGTATCAGCAAAGATCCTTTGAAGCAGGAGTTTAATGTCCTTAGGGCTAAAAGTTGCGGAGGATCCATGAGAGGCACATTTTTCTTGGTATGTATTGCGCTTCGCTGCTTTCTGATTCATTGAGTCGTCTGAAATATTTACGGAATTTGATAAACAGTAAGTCCTCTGGATTCGTGCGGGCTGGATCAACGCAGAGGGCCTTTAGCAACAAGAAATGTTTATTTGGTTCGAAATTACGAGTGCTTCCTTTGAGTTTTGGTGAAAATTCGGTTGGAGCAGTAGAGAAACCTTTTGGAAGCAAAAGATTGTCGGTCGGCTCAAAATTTGGTGTAGTTTGCGAAAAATCGGCCTGGAGGAGAACTGTCTCTACAAATCTGGTATCTTCCCCGAACATTAAGCCAAATTTGCGTTCTTTTCGCTGTTGTTCTTCTTCTGCCATGGGTGTTGATAATGAGACTGGAGTCGCCAGAAGATTATGGACGATGTCCAAGAGAGAGTCCACTTTCGCCATGTATAATCCGTTTGTGGTGGCTCTGGCAGCAGGGACTTTAAGTACGGAATCATTTCGTAATTACATGGCGCAGGATGCCTATTTTCTCAAAGCATTTGTTGAGGCGTAAGTTTTTGTTGAATAATCTCAAATAGGAAGGTTGAATCTGTTTTTTGTTTTTGTTTCATTATTCATTTATACCTGGAAGTCTGTTCGGTTACCGTATAATTAGCAAAGATCACATAATAGTGAATTCTTGCGGTGCTGAGATACCGGTTTTGTTGCGTTCTTTATTAAAAGATTGATGAATTTGTTGTTTTCTAAATCAAATGCCGTTTTATCTGAAGACAGAGGGTTTTGCGTAAGCACAGGTCTAATAAGCTATTTAATAAAATAAAGAATATCGAATGTAAAGATGTCTAGATATATGTCGCTCAAATGAAAACCTGCGGAATAGTACTAGAAATCTGTTTTAGTTTTACAGATTCTATTACTCACGTCTGACCTTGAGTATTGAACTCATGACTAGTCTTGATTTTCAGTCAAGTGACGTGTTTGTTACAACGAAATATAAATAAGTTTTTGCTCATAAACAAGGGCAAAATATTGGTCATGAAACGAAAATTTTCTCCTAGGGCAAAATATTGGTCATGAAATGAAATGATCTGATTTCATTAATATACACAGGACCAAGAGTGCCTATAAGACCAAAGCCAAATCTCTCTTTTTTCAATTCTTGTCTCTTCTAAGAGTGTATAGGCATATAATCAACTCTCAAGTTGTGGATATACCGGGCCTGGAGATCACTGTATACAGCCATGCTAACATTGTTAGAGACAATCTTATAGAAGTTGTGTCACCTTATAAGTATACTCGCATTTTACAGGCCACTGGTACACAGAAAGAAGTGTACGGAGTTCATTATTTTAGACTGATACCGCATCCATGCTTTGGAATAGGTCATCGTAATTTGTTACTAATCCCTTTTGTTTTTAGGGTGCATAGATTTCTTGTAAGTTTGGTACTACTCCCTTTTGTTGATTTCTTTATAGTGCAAAGATTTCATTTTGTAGATTTCCACAGTTTTCAGCCTTTGATGTCTGATAATTCTCAGCAATAAGGAGGCTTAAATTTAAATAGTTTGTCTTAAGGAGTGCTTTATTATTTATTTTGTTGGATACAGGTATACCATGGCAGAGGAGTGTGCAGATGATGATGATGATAAAACAGCCATAAGTGAGCTACAAAAGGCAGCCAAGGAAGAGTTAAAGCTGCATAATTCCTTTGCTCAGGTACTGCATCTTTTCGAAACAGGCTTTTTCTAATGTAAAGATTTGCATTGCTCATATTCATGAAAGGGGAATTAGTATAGTTTGGAGATAGTATGGTAGGTATTGTTCATGGATCTAAATCTAGAATTGAATAATGTTGGAACTGTATTGACGCGTGAGCTTGAAGATACAAGAGGACAATTGTATTAGAGCAACAGGAAAAAATGCTCAGATACCATTGATGGGCTGCCATGCATTACATGTAGAATTAAGATCATAAACTTACTGAGTCTTTCTTGAGCTTTTCATTGCACTGAAATCTTCTTGTGTCACCAGTGTTTCAAGTTCAACTAACTATTTTTTTGCGAATTACCAACCTTTAGAATTTAGAATATTAGCTATGAACCTGTAGGCTGGATGAATGAATGGATATGATGCAATTTCATGCTTTTACAACACGGAGTTTAAAGCAGTGATGTTCCATAAAGCAGAAACCTATTCTATAAGCAATTTTCTTATTTCAGTTATTAAATGTGTAATTTTTCTCTGCTTTATCCGTCCATTATGCATTTCAAGTATCAAATTGTTTGTTGCAATGGTTGGTTTCTGTTAATTGTAAAGAACTCATGCCAGTTTCACATACATGTATTATAATTTAAATCGAAACAGATAGTCAAGGTCGTTAGGCTGACCTAATGGATGTTGTAGATTGCTTCTTTTATAAACAATGGAGACATATGTAATAAATAGTGGTTTTCTGTGGCCTACCAGGAGTTTAGCAGTTTGGTTTCTATCCATACTTCTAGATCATCTATAGGATTAACTGGGAATATGTGCATCCAGACAATAATCTCTCCCAATCCATCAAAATAAGGCAATCATAAAGGCAGAAAGTCAAATGACAATAGTAATATTTCTAAATGACTGGAACTAATATTGTATTCATTGGAACTACTTGTAAATAATATGGTGGAAATTTTAATCATATCTTTATGATTAGAAAATATTGTTTTGGCAAAGATTTCCAATTTTTTGTCAACTGTTTCTATGAATCCAAGGAGGCACGTTGCAGAAAAATTAGGGTTTGGATATCTGCTATGTTTGCAGTCTAAAGGTTGTATAACTTTATGTAATAGTCATATCTACAGGTGTGCTACACATAGGATATCTGAGAGCAAGGTATCTTTAACATTATTCTCACAGAAGTGACTTGATGGAGTGTAGTTTTGGGGATTTTTAATAACCTCCTGGCTCTAATATGCTCACGTTAGTGACAGCCAGAAATGTGGATGTGAATGATTGTATTAACTCAGGTCCTTGATGCAACCAGTGAATCTGAATATAAAAATCTAAGTGATGTAAACAAACTTAAAAAGAAAGTTCTTTACTTTATTTATTTTGTTTGCTTTGTGTCTGCTCTGTTCTCTAGCTAATTCTGGTTTTCTCTGAGAAAGAGATTATATTTGAGAAATATACTTTGCTGAAGTAAGTCCACTGTGCAGGCCTGGGACATTGAATTGGCGAAAGAGTACTCACCTAATATGGCGACAGTCA
>VDFB02102142.1:0-11643 GCA_007258455.2 Sequoia sempervirens | reverse complement strand
GTGTCAAGGCATTTAGGTCTCTTCCATGTTGACCCAAAATCTTTTCTTTGTTTTCACTCTCTATGTGTCATTATTCTTGTTCCATGAGTTATTTGGGGAATGATGGTGTTTGCAACCTCTATAATATCATTTTAGCAAAGACATACGCTGACCTTGAGTCTGTGGATCCCTTATGTGTGATTTTGGGATTTCATTTTGGGGGAAACCCCTTCCTTTTTCATGACATAGCTTCATTTGGAAACATATGCTTGAATAAGGGCTTTCTAAAAAATCTCTCATGCCTTGTTCAACATTTATCATTTTCTACTTTAGAGTAATTTCTCACCTAGCAGGGTGGTAGAAATTTCTTTAAAGTGGGGGCATACACTGGCATTATCATTTTTGGAGATATTGGACTATATCTTATGTTTCATTGTGTGGTATTCTTACTTCTCCTGATGTGTCTTCTTCTTGGTGGTGTTATTGGGTTTGATTCCCTCCAAGAGTATGACCTTTCTTAGAATACAACTTTCCTCTTAGTGGTGATGCTACGCATTGCATTCCCTAAGTTACGAATCTTTTATCCTAGACTTGTCCTCTCTTGGAGACATTAGGCATGATGTTCCCTAAGAGGAGACCTTACATGAACTAAGAAAAACCCATTTGAAAATGTCTTATCTGTAGATAGGTAGATAATCCAAAGAGTTTAAATGTATTGAAGACAATAAACAAATTAAATCCTATCAAGCACCATGAAGTACAAACTAGAATGAAAATAAAAATAGTAAACAAAGAAACGGCAAACCGATTTTCAAACTAGTGTTGATTGATCTCCATGGCTCTTCTCCACCTGCACAAGGATGCAAGATTTCGAAGGTTGATTTTTGGAGGAATGTTGGTTGCTCAATTCTGTAGCATAACAACCTGATGAAGATGATAGATGGCGATTGAAGACTGATTTTGACAGAGTGAAGATGCTAGAAGAAGATTCGATCGAAGAATGATTTTGAAAGCATAAGGATGTCTGAAGATTCGATGCAAATGGCCTGTGAAAGGTTTTATTTATAGATTTTTGATGTGGACAGAGATAAGATTTGATAAGATTGATAATGATTTGATTTTTTCAAAAGAGGAAAAAACATGAGATGAGATAAGATTTCTTCGTAAAGATAAAAGAGATGATTTATTGTTTTAAAGGAATTAAAATAAGATAAGAGTGATGAAAAATAGAAAGAGTTTGATTATCTTTATGAAATAACCTGGAAAAGATGAGAAAGACATGATGAATTATCTAATTAAATAAATTAATTAGATGCACAGAGTTTCTAATTTTGGGAAAGAAAAAGCTATAAGATATTTTAAAGATTTTATTAATTAACAAATATTTGATTTATTTAATTAACGTTATGATTTATGATTTCATCAATTAAATAATACAAAATTATTTAATTAATATTAAATAACGTTAATAGAAATGGTTTATCGAATTAAAGCAATATAAATGATGTAATTAACATTAGAGGAATGGATGTCGATTTAATTAATTGGGCCAATATAAATTATTTAACGGTCAGAGTGGTGGATACAATGATTTAATTAATTAAATAATATAAATTATTTAATTAACATTAGAGAAATGGATGGAAATGATTATGAGTTTAATTAAATAAATAAAATTTATTTAATTAAATATATGATGACATGGGTACCTAGGGCAAAACATGATACAAGGTGTCTAAATGATGCAATGTTGTGACAAGGTATCGTAAGATGACAATTTTTTGATGTCTACATTTTGCCCCTCTTTGAGATGATGTTCGAGATGATGAGATTTGTGTCGAGTAACATCATTTCAAAGAAGTTAAGGTATGGATAGAGGAAAATGTATAATGATATAAAGATAGGATGATGATGGAATGATGATGCCCCCTCGAGAGGATAGGCGGGTTGAACAAACACGGGTAGGCTCTCGAAATGAAATGATAAGGATAGATAGGATGATGCAAGATAGAAAGTGGATGAAGGAGGTGAATGATACGTTATGTTGCGATGAAAGATGAGCAACCATGATGTTTGATATAGCACTAGACGTTATGCACCAAGGTATAAGGACCAAGGTGACGATGTGTCTCATGCCCCAGCATAATACAACCTTGTCTAGACGTATGAGGAAAGAGGCTTAGAGCATTAAAGTCCTAATCCACAAAAGGTATTATGTGACCTGAGATGCAAAGGATAATGCAAAAAGATATTCCAACATACACAAGATATGAATATTAGCTAGAATGATATAGATTTGATACAAATGCAAGATAAAATGATAACACACACAAGCAAGCAAGCAAGCATGCACAAATGATACAAAAACAAACAAGGTATTGCCCCCGTCAAGTTGTAAACCATTGATTGATGGATTGGTTAATGATGATAGTGTTGTCATTGCGGGGAGTGACATATCCCTAGAGCAACACAAGGATGATGATAATTGACTGATTGACTTCGATTTGGTTTACGACAAGATTAGGATCAAGACCAAAGGATGCGATTGGACAATTTGACAAGATTGATCAACTTGATTGGTATGGATTAAGGATTGACTTGCATTTGGATTATTGTTTGGATTTTTGTTAGCTATTTGATTTTTTTGTACTTTTGGGGATATTTTGATTTTTATTTTTTTTTGTATTTTGAAATGTTTTGATTTTTTTGTATTTTGAAATGTTTTGATTTTTTTGGACTTTTGGAATGTTTTGATTTTTTTGGACCTGTTAAATGTTTTGAGGTGTCAAAGGATGAAAAATTGAGTAGCCTTTGTGCTAGATACCAATGACAAGGGGAAAACCAAGTCTAGGTGCAAGGAGATAGATGGGATTGATGGATGAAAGGGTGGGTGATGGGAAAAGGGCTCATGATATATGGATGGATGGTATGGATGTATGTATCATAAGAGAGCAAGGATTTGATCTCCAAATACTATGTCACATAGGAATAACATGCCCCATTCTAGGTACAATACTTAGGATTTTTCATGACAAAGCTTATGAAAATAGGATAATGATATGATTGGTTTGGAAGGATGAGGTATGTCAAGAGATACCTAAGACATGTTTCAACATTTTTCCCCTATATCTTCATCAAGATCAAAAGAAGAAGGGTGGATGAATGGACTTGATATAATAGGTATGTATGATGGCTAAAGATGGTAGGTAGGATGGAAATGATATGACATGAAAATGATAGGTTGGATAGATAAGACATTGTGCCCCCAAGTGTAAGTGACATAGAAGATCAACTCACGATGATGCCTATTTGCTAGGTTTTTTATCATGGTACTTATCCGTACGCCCGTTACTGTGGCCACCTGGACGGCGGGATTTTTTTTCTTTTTTTTTCTTTTCTTTTTTGACTTTTTGACTAGGAGAAGGGGAATATGGATAGGAGGGACTCAAGTGTCTAATTCTGTGAAAGGTGATAGTACCAATAGATATGGATGTCATTGCATGGACCATGTCAAGTGTCATTATGCTCATATATTTTGGTAAGGGGTGACATGAAAGGGAGATGGATTAGGTAGATGGCAAATTATGAAAGTCTTATGTAAGAATGGATGGGGAATAGTGGATGATGATGTGGATTGAATAGGACTTGTACAAAAGGATGGATGAAAGGTTTATGCAAAAGAATGGACCATAGGAAGGTGATGGGGAGATGGAGGTATGTGGAATTGTTGTGAAATGGAAGGGAACCATGACCAATGGTTGCACACACTGTGATAAACATTGAAGCTTTTGACGTGGATGGGGTGTAGGAAGCAATGAAGATGTTTGCTTAGGAGATGGTGGATGATGTGTTTTTGGTACCCACATAGACTTAGTATTTTTATGATTTTTATTTTGCTTGTGGGTTTTAGGAATTTGAGACTTTTGAATAGAGGGGGAATGTGTGTTTTGGATGTGGATGGTTGGGATTTTTGTGATGTGAATGCCTCATTTGACTTGATTTCTTTTTTCTTAGGTACTCAAACCATTTTAGTTTTGGCCTTTACTTTTGGAGGTATGGGCTTATATAACTTTTTAGATGGATTTTTCTTTGACTTTTTGTATTGATGTCCTAAGGCACAAGAACCCTTAGGATTTTTGACTTTATAGGTAGAGGCACAATTATTGTTGGAATCCTTGCCTATGGAATGAGTGAAGCTTCCATGTTTATACACCAGTGGTGTATTTGTTGGCCGTGATTATAAATGTTGTAAAATACATGGAGGGTTAAGGGGATTGGATAATGGGATATTAGTGTTGAAGTGGTAGATTGATGAGGATATTAGATGGAAGCAATGGCAGAGTGGATCAACGATACAGAGTTGGAAGTAATGGCGGTAGAATGATGGTGAAGGTGTATTGGTCACATGCTTGACATTTACAGGATGATCGGTGAAATGACAACATATGTTTTGGGTGTACGATAGGCTGTATGATGGAAAGTGGACTTAGGAGGCATGGAGGAAATACCAACATCTTGAGATTGGTGTCCTTGAGATGTATGCCCACGGCCATAAGAGTGTGGAGGGACTTTGACATGGATAGGCTTCAAAATACCTTATTCATGAAGGTCTAAACCTCTATCTTGGTGGTTCATGTTTTGGAGTGTGCAATGGACAATGAGACTAGGTGTAGGTGGAACACTAGACATGAGTTCCTTATTGGATGGAGAAGATGAAGCAAGGGAAGATAATGGTTTTTGTTGTTCTAAGGAGGAACATTCATGAATGAGGGTGGAAAGACAATCGGGATATGATGGAGGACTTGCAATGGGGTCGATAGTAGGTGATGGAGGACCATTAGGATCTTGATTAGCATTGTGTTCACTTAGATCCAATGTATTTGTTTGATCTTCTATGTGTGCTTGGGAGCCATATGTCTCATCAAAGGAAGTGGATGTTAATAGATCATGGATAGGACTAGGTAGGGGGTAGATAGGAGTAAGGGATGTTTCTTTCTCATAGATAGGTGAAGTGATAGGCTCTTGACCATGGAATGCATAAAGTTGGCTAAGAGGATCATCATGGTCTTCTTGATCATAAAAGGGGTCTTGATCAAAGATGGAAGGTTGATCATGAACAATATTAGGTATGTTATGAATGGGATTATTGGGAGGGTGTTGATCTTTATGTGGATGAGGGGGTAATGTTTCCACATGTTTAGGATTGTGCTCTTGAATTACCTCATGACTTATTGGAATGGAGGTGGAAGGGGATTTCTCATGGAGAGACTTGTCATATTCTTGATGGTCAACAACATAAGAGCATGATAGAGGGTGACTTGGAATTACGAGGGGAGACTCTGGAATTGGCTCAAGGGGTTGTGGATGACATGGTTGGCTTGAAAGACTTGGCATGATGTTTGAGGATTCTTTTGTATGTTCAGGTATACATGTTGAATGACATGGCGACAATTGATTCCTTGCTCGTAGCCCTTGGGTCACATCCATTGGAGGTGTAGAGGTGGAAGGTGTTGGCTTAGGGTTTTTATTTTGATTGGATGATGGTATGATAAAGTTATATGGTGCATGTGCTAGATTGGTATTTCCCTTGTCAAAGGTCGCATTAAGACTTAAAGGCTCTTGATTTTTTTGCCAAGGTAGACTTGGGCTCCTATGTTCTTCCAGAGATATTGATGGATGTGTTGATGTGGCATTGGCATGCGAAGAAGTGGATGGATTAGATTGGTCAATTTTATTTGATGGCTTAGATTTGGGCTTCTCAAAAAATTCAAAAATATTGAATTTGGATGATGTTTTGGAGAAGAGGATGCATTCATATTTCCATCAAAGGAATTCTTAGTTGTGCCCCCTTGGATTATGAATTTGGGCTTGTTTATGATTATGACCATTTTGATAAGTGGTGACTAGGACCAGGTTGGTGATAGTGATTATGTGGAATGATTAGATTGGAAGACTTGGATTGATTAGGGTTGATGGTGATTGGATATGAATGTGTTGAAAAAATGTGTAGAGTGACTTTATGTGTTTGGTTTTTAGCTTGATTGGACAATGTTTAAATGAATCACACATGTACAACCATAAATCACTCATGCAAGACACATAAGAAAGTTTGAATTTTGAAATTTGAATAATGTAATAATGATTATTAAACAAGCACACATGGAAGACACATCAACAAGCCCTATGACTAGTCAAGTGGGGTATGGCCAATTAGGTCTCAAGCTAGTCTGCACAAGGTTGACTAAGGATGACGAAAACAAACTCACACAATACCGGGAGAAAGGGGTAACCCACCCTTCACCTTCACTTCCCAAAGGTATAAAAGTTCAGCCAAGAGTGACAAGATTTCAACTTCCAAACAAGAAGCATGTCTTTCTCGATTCACACTTCTCGATCGAGGTCGCTCCTAAGGGTGATGAAATCCTCCAGAAAGGGTTTGACAAAAGCAAAACCAAGTGAGGTGTTTGTGATCACACACACACTTGATCTAATACTCACAATTATTAATTGACTTTAGAAAATGCAATGTGTGCAAGAGCAATGAAGCACTCGTTCTTTTTAGATCTCAAATCAAATGTGTAGGAAGACAGTGGTGAATTTTAGACCCAATTTTCAATATGTGATTGAAGACAATATTCATTTTAAGAGTCCAAATCCAAATGTGTTTTCAAACAAAGATTGATTTTATGCCCCAAATTGAAATGTGTGACAAACAAGATTAAGAGATGAAGGATGAAATGAGTGCACCTGGTTATTTTTGCTTTCCAAATTGATGTTGTGACTGATTCCAATGCTTTTCTAGCTCTGTATGATTCACCAACAACTCACAAGGACAAAAGAAACAAATTAAAAATATGTTAGAATAAAAGTCATATGTGCTGAAGAATATATGAAAATTTGAGAATTTTAACTCTGTAAATGTTGATAAAAACCAGTACCATTGGATAGCTTATGAAATTCTACCCCAAATTAAAAAAAAAAGTGCTAAAAAAGACCAAAAAATGACCAAGATACGGCCATTTTAAGATTGAATGAAAAAATGTTGAAATAGAGGTATATGCGCTAAAACAGACCTCATATGCGCTAAAAAAATTCCCAGATGCACTAAAAGAAGTCTCAGATGCACTGAAACAATCCCTGGATGCGCCAAAACAGCTCCTAAATGTGCTATAGAAACCCCCAGATGCGTGACAGAAACCCTCAAATGCACTGCAGAAAACTGTAAAAACTGTCAAATGTTAAAAAAAAGAGCCAAATGTGCTAAAACAGACCACATATGCGTTACAAAAACTCCCAGATGTGCTAAAACAGACCTTAAATGCGCTATAGAAACTCCCAGATACACTAAAACAGAGCTTAAATGCACTATAGAAACTCCCAGATGCACTAAAACAGACCTTAAATGCGCTATTCTAAGAAAATGCAGATTTTAATTTTAAAACAGTGACAATTGATACACTATTATGTTCCTTATATGCATCGAAACAGTCCCTGGATGTGCTACAGAAACCCTGAGATGCGCGACATAAACCATCAGATGTGCGACAGAAAATCCCAAATGCGCTAAAACGCTGAATTTTTTTTGAAAACCGAATTCTGGAATGCGAAAACCTGTCAGAAAAATCTGCAAGTAGATGTTAAAAATGGGGCAAGGCCCCATGGTGGGCGCCAAAATGTAGATAGGTAGATAATCCAAAGAGTTTAAATGCATTGAAGTCAATAAACAAATTAAATCCTATCAAGCACCATGAAGTACAAACTATAATGAAAATAAAAATAGTAAACAAAGAAATTGAAAACCGATTTTCAAACTAGTGTTGATTGATCTCCATGGCTCTTCTCCACCTGCACAAGGATGCAAGATTTTGAAGGTTGATTGTTGGAGGAATGTTGGTTGCTCAATTCTCCAGCATAACAACCTGATGAAGATGACAGATGGCGATTGAAGACTGATTTTGACAGAGTGAAGATGCTAGAAGAAGATTCGATCGAAGAATGATTTTGACAGCATAAGGATGTCTAAAGATTCGATGCAAATGGCCTGTGAAAGGTTTGATTTATAGATTTTTGATGTGGACAGAGATAAGATTTGATAAGATTGATAATGATTTGATTTTTGTCAAAAGAGGAAATACAACGAGATGAGATAAGATTTTCGAAAGATAGAAAGATTTTGATTTATTGTTTTAAAGGAATTAAAACAAGATAAGATAAGATGTGAAAAAAATAGAAAGATTTTGATTATCTTTTAAAATAAATAAATCCTGAAAAAGATGAGAAGGATAATTGATGAATTATCTAATTAAATAAATTAATTAGATGCACATGAGTTTAGATTTTAGAAAGAAAGCAAGAAGATATTTTTGAGATTTTATTAATTAAATAAATATTTGATTTATTCAATTAATGTTGGATTTATGATTTCATCAATTAAATAATATAAATTATTTAATTAACATTAGAAGAATTGATATAAATGATTTAATTAATTAAATAATATAAATTATTTAATTAATATTAGAGGAATGGATGGAAATGATTTAATTAATTAAATAATATGAATTATTTAATTAACATTAGAGGATTGGAAGGATTATTCATAGGAAGGGAATAAATGAAATGAGTCAAATAAATAAGATTTATTTAACTAATTAGATGATGACATGGGTACCTAAGGCAAAACATTATACAAGGTGTCTAAATGATGCAATGTTGTGACAAGGTATCGTAAGATGACAATTTTTTGATGTCTACAATTAATAGTGGGAGCACTGATAATCTGGTGTCTGAAGAGATGGTTACAAAGTTGAAGCTGAAGAGGGAAAGGCATCCACATTCGTATTAGATTGCCTGGTTGCAGAAAGATAACAAAGTTTCAGTCAATGAGTAGTGCTTGGTGAAGTTCAAGATTTGGAGCTATCTTGATGAGGTAATTTGTGATATCATCCCCATGGATGCATGTCACATGTTGTTGGGGAGGCCATGGTAGTTCAACAGGTGAGATATACATGACGGTCATGCAAACACTTATTCCCTAATGAAGGATGGAGTCTGCCATAATTTGAAACCCTTGAAGGAGGCCAAAGAAAAGGTATGTAGTAGTGCTAGAGTTTGTTATGTTGATGGAAGGAAATAATTAGAAGGCATGAAGCATGAGTGTATGTGTTATGCATTGATTCCTAGAATGGATAAGGAGGGAAGTGAGAAGGTTCTAGTAGAAGTTTTTGTATTATTGAATGAGTTTCAGGATATTGTTTCTAATAATGTACCTGAGGGCTTACCACTAGTGAGGAAGATCAGTCATCAGATTGAATTGATCCCTGGAGCCAGTTTGCCAAATAAGGCAGCTCACATAATGACTCCCACAGAAAATGAGGAGTTGAACAAACAATTTTAGGAGTTGTTGAGAAAGGGTTTGATTCGAGAGAGTCTAAGTCCATGTACAGTACCTGTAGTACTATCACCAAAGAAGGATGGGGATTGGAGGATGTGTACAGACTCTCAGGCCATAAACAAGATAACAATCAAGTACAAATTTCCCCTACCAAGGATGGATGACCTGATGGACTGTTTGAGTGGGGCTTAGTACTTCACAAAGATTGATCTAAAGAGTGGATATCACCAGATCCAAATTCTAGAGGGAGATGAATGGAAGACCACTTTCAAGACCAAAGAGGGCCTGTAGGAGTGGTTAGTCATGCCTTTTGGACTAACCAATGCACCAAGCACATTCATGCGGCTCATGAACGAGGTACTGAAAGAGTTTCTAGGGAGTTTTGTTATTGTGTATTTAGATGATATGTTGATATTCAGTAAGTCACTAGATAAACATTTAATGCATATTCATAGTCTTTGAGAAGTTGAGAGAAGATAAATTGTTGATTAATCCAAAGAAGTGTAGCTTTGTGAAGGAGTTAGTGTACTTGGGGTTTGTTGTTTCAGCAAAAGTTCTCAAAATGGACCCAAAGAAGGTGAAGGCTCTTCTGGAATGGCCTACCCCGAAAACTGCTACTAAGGTGAGATCTTTCCATGGTTTGGACAAATTTTACAGAAAGTTCATTAGAAGCTTCAACAGTATTTGTGCACCCCTAACTAAAACAATGAGAGGGGATAGAAAGGAGTTCGAATGGATCATGGGGCTAGCCAAAAGTTTTGATCTATTGAAGCAGGAGGTGATAGAAAAACCTTTCTAGCCCTCTCAAATTTCAATAAGGTGTTTCAAGTGGATTGTGATGCCAGTGGTTGTGCCATTGGAGCAGTGTTAAGCCAAGAAGGTAAGCCCATTGCCTACTTCAGTGAAAAGTTAAATGATGCAAAGAGAAAGTAATCTATATATGATCAGTAATTTTATGCAATGGTTCAAGCATTAAAGAAATGGAGGCATTATCCATTGCTAAAGGAATTTGTTCTGTATACTAATCATCAAGCATTATAGTACCTGAATAGTCAGGGAAAATTAAATCAGAGGCATATGAAATGGGTATAATTTTTGTAGAGTTATACCTTTGTTTTAAAGCATACGAGTGGGAGGTCAAATAGGGTTGCAAATGCCTTAAGTAGGAGGAAAACATTGTTGACAGACATGCAAATTGAAGTGGTTGGGTTTAATGAACTCAAGACATTATACCCTGAAGATCCTAATTTTGCAGAGACTTGGAAAGCTTGCAAGGAGCCTATTACAGTTGATAGGACAAAGTGGTTGGATTTCATAATCCAAGATGTCTTGTTGTTTAAGGGAAGTCAATTATGTATTCTAAGGAGTTCCATGAGGGAGAACCTGATAAAGGAGAAGCATAGTGGAGGAATGGCAAGACATTTTGGTCAGGATAAGACCATTTCCATTATCAGTGAGCATTATTTGTTGAGATTATGGATGCACAGGGTCCCTGAAGCTGCAGTCTTCAATGGAGGACCTTTTCCAGGAAAGATGATCAACCACAAAGAAAGTGTTGCAACTAGGAATGCACAATAGAGATTCTATTGATATGATTAATTTATATGAGATTGATTACAAATGTACAAATGCCCTAAATATATAGGCATGAGAGAGAACCTAAGATGCATGAGATGTTGCCATGTGTCATGATCTAACAACATGTGACAACATGTGAACCCTATCTAGAAAATTATTAAATGTTGAGATAAGTCCTAGAAGAATAACTCATCTTCTAGAAAGAATCTTATCCCTACAAAAAAGGAAGAGGGAATTACCCCATTATTAAATGATTTATTAAAATGCAACCTAGGACTAAATGATATATGACCTAAGTTAACTTATGCTAGTGTATTAATTAATTAATTAATTACACTAACACCCCCCAAAAGTTCAACTTAGGGAGGAAAATGCAATGATTATGCAAGATGATGAAAGTATGGGTCTTGGCTACGAGGCCATGTTAGGTACCCATGTACATGAAGATACAGAAAATCTCCCATAACTGGAGAAAAGGGGAAAACCCAGTGGGAACAAAACCCCTCTCCAAAAAGGAGATGAAAATGCAAAAAATGTGAGATAGGATGGGAAGGATGGAGGACTCCCAAATACCCCCCAAGTACACCATCCGTCACATGGATATAATACAATGGGCTCCCCATAGGGAGGAAATAGAGAGACTATATAAAGCCCCCAAAAGATGTGGTCACCTGCAAAAATGGTAAGTTTCT
>VDFB02102141.1:119042-186878 GCA_007258455.2 Sequoia sempervirens | reverse complement strand
GCATAAGAGAGAAAGTTGTGAAGATGCTCATAAGGATGAGCAAAGGAAAAGGAATTCCCAAGGAGGATATTAGAGTATAGCTATACCCTTAACACTACTTGTCAAATGGGGAGAATTATTTCAGAGGAGTGATTCCTTTTCCATTGATGTCAAAGGGGGAGAAATTGTTGGCAAACTCTCAAAGAGGAGCATTGGAGAAAGCAACAATAAAAGTAGAAAGTAAATATGATACTGGTACAAATTTTAAATTGGTTAATTAGTATCATTGATCATTTAAGTTTTTCCATCAATGACAATGGGGGAGATTGTTGGCATATAGTTGTCATTGATGTCAAAAGAGAAAAGAATGCAAGGAAAATTGCTAGCCTGATGAAAGAGGGTCAGAAATGAAATGGAGTTGCTCATGCAAGTGAGGATGATGTCATTAATGGGAAGTGTCATTGATGTCAAAAAGAGATAAAGTTTGCAGTGAATATGGTAGCATGGGTACATGTTGCTAGTTAATGCATATGCTATAATGTTGTCATTGATGTCATAAAGGTATCAAAAACATGATGAATTAAATCATGCAAGGGAGATTTTGGCATAATGACAAAGGATGAGTGTGAGATTAGTGGATCTAATGGAAAATTAGGATGTAGATTCATCATGGGTTCTTTGAGAGCATTCCAATGATGTGCTCTACAGGTCCAAAAAATGAGGGATTCACTAAGAATGGATTTAAGTATGCTCTCAAGTGATTCTAGGGTTTATAGATAAACCCTAATGTGTTTGCTATCATGGCATCATCTAACAAAAATTATATTTTTTAGTTAATTTCCTATCACAAGTTAATTGGTCACATAAGTTACAACTTATGTCATTCATCCCGCAGACCTTGTAAGGTTTGTGTGGGACCATTGGTAGAGCTTGCACGATAGTGAGATTTGGATGCATGTCTTGGTGGACCCACCATATGGAAAGTGGTGTATGAAGGATATTTTTGGTGGATAGTTAAAGGACCATTCATCCAATGATAAAGATTAAAGGATTTGAAGAAGGTTGATCTGATGGTCATGATTTAAGGTTAGTACGATGCACTATGTGATAACAGTAGTTATATGATCAATCTTGGAGATCAAGCAAAAAAAATATGATAGAAATGTGTGACATGATGAATAACCCTAAGATAAATGATAGTGATTTGAACAACCACTTGTCTAATGATCATATTTTAAAGGCTTGGAAAAAATCTAATTAAAGTTGATAGAAAAACTATGTTTTAAAGGAATGAATATGAATAGAGGATCATAGCATCATGGCACAAAAGAGAAGATCGACAACGCAAATTCAAAGATGAAGATCTCAAATGGCTAAGTTTATGTGAACATGGTTTCAACTAGTAACCGACACAGAGGAAGGAATTAATTAGTCTAACTACACAACGACCAATGTAAATGAGATTTGATGCACAAGGCGGAGGAATATATTGTAGAGGTGATCAAGATAAAATCAAATCAAATGGTCAAGAGAATGCATTGAATTCATATCTAATTCTTAGGGTTTCATAGGAAGAGAATGAAGGAAAATTCTCTGAACTACAATTAAATATTGTGTGGCTCAATGCAGAGGTATGGTAATATCTGATGAACCTTATCAAATTTATTTACGATGATGGTGTGTAGCTCCATGTACAAGTAGCTTGCTAGTGAAGTTTGCAAGTGAAGGAAACCCTAATAGGTGATCAAGATCCATATAATATTGCATTGATAAGAGAATGAATTTAATGTATTCTAGGTTTAGGATTTTATAGATTGTCTAGTTTAGCAGATTCAGTGAATCTATACAGTGTGTGTGTGGTTTGAGGTAAACTGTTAGCTTGTTGGTGAAGTTAGCAATAAAGAGTGACCCTAGCAAAAGACTTGAGAAGATCTGAATGAGTGTGTGAATCTTGAGGTAGAGACATCAGGTCAATGGAGTTATGGAAAAAGTAGACAATCAAAGAATTGTCAAGTAAGTTATACTGGTGGTAAATGAGCAAAGAGTGTAGTTGCATGGAAAGAGAGAGATGAACAAAGTAATGTATAGTTGAGTTGCATTAGATAGTGTAAGAAAAATTAACCTAGATTGTAATGCAAATAATCATCTAGGTGAGTATATGTGAAAGTGTAGAAGAGTAGAAAGAGAGGGATAGAGATAGAACATTGATTGTTCTATGTGTAGAAAAGAGAAGTGCAAAAGGATTTGTTGTTGGGAGTGCAACTTCAGCAATAGAGTGTGTGTTGCAGAATATGCAACAATGTACTAAATGTAATGGTGCACCTTAGGTTTATGTAGAACCATTTATATGCATATTTGAGCTTTAAGTTTAGCAAGAGTTTGTAGCCTTAGTGTACTAGGTTGTAGCTCAGTTTAGGGAGTTATTTCTTCCTTGGAGTTGTAGCTCCTAAATTAGGGTGTTGAATCATCCTTGGGTTGTATCACTAAACATTGTAATAGAGATTTGGATTGTGAGGTTGGATTTGAGCAGTAGAATCAAGAAGCATTTCTCATTGTGGTTTTTCACATCTTGGGTTTTCCATGTAAACATGGTGTTATGTGATGCTTTTGTGTGCATGCATATTTATGTCTTTGCATGTTAGTATCTACACTTTAAGAGTTAGAGGAAGAAATTTGCACGAGGTACTTGGAGTTAAGGAAGTTTTCTACATTAATTTTTTAGGGCTAAAGTTTTGGTATCTACTGATTCACCCCCCTCTTAGTTGAATATTATGTTATAAAAGGGAGGAGGCTTGGGACAATTTTTCCAACTAGCTTTGTATTTGGCCCATGTTCTAAAGAAGAGCATTCAGAATAGGGTCTAAAGATGAAAAATTTCTAATGGAACCTCCCCAAAAACCACCACCACCAAAACCTCCTCTAGAGCCATCGCCTTGACCATTGCCAAAGCCACCACCAGAAACACCCGTGTGGCCTCCACTTGAGCCACCACCATGACCTCCACTAGAGCTGCTACTACCAACACTACCACCACTAGCAAAGCCACCAAAACTCATTCCATCGGAGCGCCCACCACTAGGGCAACAAGAGGGGTGAAGTTAAAATGAAAGGGTATCCTACTTGCTTTAACAGTGCGAGGTTACTCAGAAGTAGAGGAAATTTTGATTGAGGGGCCTATTTTAGACATGCATACAGATGTGGTAGGCATCAAGACACCTATTTTTCTCTCATAGGCATCAAGAACCTCCCCTCGGGTGGTACCTAATCTAGGGTTATACAAAGGGATGTATGCTTCTATAAGATTGGTGAGGGAACACAAAAACTCCATGCTTATATGATCCTTACCTAACATGTATGCCACCTTTCTAATGAGACTAGTGGCTCTCTTTTTTGGCAACATAAGGGAAAACAACTAAGAGGGGGGTGAATTAATTGTCATAAAAATTATTCTCAGATTTGATAAATAAATGTGAAAGCATAAACCATCACCACATCAAAAACACACATAACACAAATATTTTTTATGTGGAAACCCTGTTAGGGGAAAATCCATGGCAGAGGTTAGTCCACAAGATTATACCCTATTAAAAGTATTACAAATGGGGAATGCATGTACATTCAGACACACTATCTAGAGCACACTGCTCAAATACAAAAAAAATGCTTACTTCCCAAAACAAGACTCACTATCTTACAGTCACATTTAGAATACATACAAAAGATTTTGAATTGAGAAAATAACATCTTCTAATGCCTGATTACAATTCCAGTTAAGCACATAAACACTTTCATCTGCTCACTCTTCTTCACACTTTACTTCTACCTCTGAATGATTAGAACATTTTTTGCATACATCACACATCATACATCGCACACCATACCTTCAAATGGTATAAACATTTGATCATATATATCTACAAATAAGGATAATATCAACTACTTGTTAGCCCAACAAAATATGAAACATGTACAAACTGTCAGCCCAAATCAATAAACAATTTATCAATGCGGACCAAACAATGTTGGCCAAAAAATATTAAGGACCCAAAACAACATCCTCAAATACAAAACACCTTCAAAAATTATGCCTCAAAGATCCACAACACGCTACAATCACCCTATCGGCCATGATCATGAAAAACATGAACTCACAGAAGAAAATCACCAATTGTGAGCATAACAATCAATGCAGACCAACAACATAGATAAATCATGATCTAGAAACATCCACAAGCATCATGAATCACCATAGAAGCATCCACAACAACTCAAATTACTAGAATCACATCTTCTTTTAGGAACACCAACTAAAACAATAGAACTATCAGAACACATATACTCATAACTCAATCAAATCTTCATGCAAACCTCTAAAACTTCATGTGGATAAACTAGATATACTTTGAAAAAAACCCTTAAATCCACAACCTCTTATCATCAATATATTGAGCTAGCCACCATACTGAACTTCACTGCATCACCGATAACCTATAACTTATTTTATTACAATTTTCTCAATATCCTCAAGATATACAGCCTTAAAGAAATTAATGGAAATATTGTTGACATCAAAGACAACCAAATATCAGCAATATCCAACAATCTCCCCCTTTGGCATTGATGGCAACACATGATGTGAAAAATAGCATCAACAATACTTTCTCTTAGCACTTTCCCCCCTTATATTTTGACTTTTTTTTCTTTAACTATTTCGTAGTTTTTCACATGACTCTTCTCCACCTTTGACATCAATGACAAAGGTACACATTATCTTTCTCCACACAAGCTCTAAACCACATTTCTAAACATTTGACTACTCCCCTTGAGTAGCAGCCACCACAACATCAATTCAGATCACAAGATATGACTATGAAATGCACAGACTGATGCAAATCAATTCATCTTAATTCTGATTAGGAGGGGTAATCACCCCTAGCTTCCCTCTGAGATACTCAAAAGTATCCTTAGGTAAGGGCTTGGTAAAGATATCTACATTTTTTCCTTAGTGGGAACATACTCCAATCTGACTTCCTTTTCACTCACCTTCTCTCTCAAAAAGTGAAACTTGATAGATATATGCTTGGTTTTTGAATGCAACACCAGATTCTTGGAAATGTTAATTGCACTTGAATTATCACAGAATATAGCAATAGGTTCATCATAAACAACTTTGATATCTTTCAACATCTACTTCATCCACAATACTTGAGTACAATTGTTAGTAGCAACAATGTATTCTGCCTCTACAGTAGATAAAGAAATGGCATTTTGCTTCTTACTTAACCATGAAATCAACTTATTTCCCAAGAAAAATGTACCACCACTAGTACTCTTTTTGTCATTCACATCTCCTGCCCAATCAGCATCAGTAAAGGAACTCAAAGTAAGGTCATCTTCTTTAGGATACCATAGGCCAAAATCAACTATCCCCTTCAAGTATCTAAAAATCCTCTTCATAGTTGTCACATGAGATTCCTTAGGATCAGCTTGAAATCTTGCAATAATGCATATGAAATTCATGATATTAGGTCTAGTTTGAGTCAAATAGAGCAATCCACCAATCATGGATCTATATCTAGTTTGATTTGTTTTAGGATAATCATCATCTTGTGTCAACTTACATCTGGTCACCATGTACCAACTAGATTTGAATCTTCCATACCAAACTTCTTTAGCAATTTTTTCACATACTTGGACTGAGATATAAAGATACCTCTATCTAGCTAAGTAATTTATAGTCCCAAAAATAATTTAATTTCTCCAATCATAGACATCTCAAACTCACTCTGCATCTCATTAGCAAACTTCATGCACAAACTATCATCTCTTCCAAAAATGATATCATCAACAAATACTTCAACAATCAAATCTTTATCATGCTCAATCTTGAAATAAAAATTACTATTAGCAATACCTTTATTAAATACAAGCTTCAACAAATACTTGTCCAATTTGGAATTCCATGCTCTTGGGGCTTGCTTAAGTTCATACAATTCTTTCTTCAACCAACAAACCATATCTCCTTGATCAGTGAATTAAAATCCATTAGGTTGCTCAATATACACTTCTTCTTCCATTTCACCATTTAGAAATGCTGACTTGACATCCATCTGATAAAGCTTGAAGTTTTTGTAAGCAACATAAGCAATAAATAGTCTCACAGCTTCAATCCTAGCAATAGGAGAAATTTTTTCTTCAAAGTCAATTCCTTCCATCTAAGAATATCCTTTACACACAAGTCTTCCTTTATTTCTAACAACTTCACCTTGCTCATTCAGTTTGTTCCAAAAGACCCATTTAGTTCCAATTACATTTTTGTCCTTAGGTCTCTGAACAAGAATCCATGTATCACTCTTCTCAATTTGCAATAGTTCTTCTTTCACTGCTTCCACCCAATGTTCATCTTTGCATGCTTCATTGACACTATTAGGCTCATTCTTTGAGATCAAACAGTATTCTTCTGCAATTCTTCTCCTAGTTTGAACACCTTTATTCTTATCACCTATAATCTAATCTTCTAAATGATTTAATCTTACATACCTTGGAGTCTTAGGGTATTCTAAACTTTAAGTTCTTGTGATCTCACTTCCACACTTTCACTAGTTTCTTCCTCTTGATTTTCCAGATTCAATGTAATGATCTGAACTTGAATTAGAGTTTGAACTTTCTTTCCTTTATCTGAACTGTCATTCTGATCATCTGAATCATATCTGTAGGTTCTAGATGGTATGACTATGTATTCATCAACCTTGACATTAGCACTTTCAATTACTTTCCTTAATCTCTTATTGTAGCATCGGTAGGATTTACTTTTAGTAGAATAACCAAGAAAGATTCCTTCATCACTTCTAGCATCAAAATTTCCTATATCTTCATCTCTTTTGATATAGTATTTAGTCCCAAATATTTTCAAGTATCTAACAATAAGCTTATGAACAAACCATAGCTCATAAGGAGTCTTATCGATATCACCTTTAACATGTACCTAGTTGAGAGTGTAAATGACAATACTCACAACTTCTCTCTAGTAGATATGCAAAAAATTTCCTTCCAACATCATGGTCCTACAAGCTTCTTGAATTGTCCTATTCTTCCTTTCCACAACTCCATTTTGCTGAGGGGTCCGTGGGGAAAATAATTCTCTTTATCCCATGCTTTCACAAAAAGAATTAAACTCACTAGAAGTGAGTTCACCACCTCTATTTGATCTCAGACATTTAATCTTCAGACTTGTCCCTATCTCAACCATATCCTTAAAAATCTTGAATTTCTCTAGAGCTCCATATTTTTCCCTTAAGATAGTAACCCACATCAATATAGAAGAATCATCAATAAGTAACATGAAATACATGTCTCCTTGTAAACTTCTGACCCTAGAAGGACCACACAATTTAGTATGCACAAGCTCCAACACTTCATTCAAACAATTTTGTTTGCTCTAGAATGAAACTCTAGTTTGCTTCCCTAATTGACATTCCTTGCATATAGCATTAGTAGGTTTTATCAACTTAGGAAGATCTCTCATTGTCTAAGTAGAACTTATCTTGATAATATTGTCAAAGTTTACATGACACAATCTCCTATGCCACAACCAACTTTCATCAACTCGATCAATTAGACAACTTTTACCAGTAGCACTTAGGTGAAAGATATTACCTTTTGCAATCACATTTTTGAAACTCCCCAATATTCTACACTTTCCATCCTTGAATTGAAGATTGTATCCCTTGTCAACCATCTGTCCAACACTTAAGAGACTATGCTTCAAACTTTCCACATATAGAATGTCATCAGTATTATGCTTACCATCAAGAGAAATGGATCCTCTACCATGGATTACACCATCTTTTTCATCACCAAATCTTACAACACCACCTTCATACTTTTCCAAGCTCACAAATTTACTTTTATCACCTTTCATGTGATGAGAGCATCCATTGTCAATCACCCATTCATCTTTTTCTTCAACTCTAGAAACTAGAGCTTTCTCCACATTTATGCAACTAGCAGATTTAGTAGGTCCGAGATCATTTTCCTTGATAGAAATAAATACCCATTCATCCTCACTTAAATTCCCTTTATCAGATTCATCATCTATCACACCTTCATCAACAACATAATAACAATTTCTTTGGAATCTAGGCTTGTTAGGTCTTGGCTTAGGGACACTTTATGGACAACTTGAGGCAAAATGACCTATCTTATTGAAAGAAAAACATTTAAGAGGCAATTTCCCTTGATAATTACCTTCTCCTCTGGCTATCCACTTGACAATAAGTGCTTCAAGCTCATCTAGTTTTCTCTCTTCTTCTTCAATCTCTCTCATTTCCTACTCATACTTTGACATTTTTCTAGAACTTTCTCCATGATCATATCTTTGCTTATCTTTTCTAGAGATAGTAGTTTTGAATGCATATTTTGTCTTAGGAAGAGATTCACCAAACTCACTCAACTCAAAAGAAGCAAGCTTACCAATCAACGTGTTTCTGGTTACATTTGTCACAGTTTAGATCTCCTTAATAGCAACAACTTTGTGTTTGTATGTAGTAGGCAAGGATCTGAGAACTTTAGCAACAATATTTTATTCTTCTAATGTTCCACCAACACATCTAATATTACACACAAGTTCATTCACTCTCTGCATAAAAGAAGTGATGTTCTCATCTTCACCCATTCTCAATGTTTCATATTTCCCTTTTATGCTTTGCAGCTTAGCAATCTTCACATGGGTATCACCTTCATACAAAGTTTCCAACTTTTTCTAGATCTCATAAGCATTCTTTAGCTCCATTACATTTGGCATCTCAGAATCAGCCATAGCACTCAATAATGCTTCCTTAGCCCTGATATTGTACTCAGCTTCCTTAATCTCACTTGTAGTAGAAGGACCATTCTGTGGAATGATATACCTATTCTTTATAATTGTCCAATAAGGTTCACCAATGCATCTTAGATGACATTCCATTTGAGTCTTCCATAGAGAATAATTAGTTCCATCAAATCTTAGACTATCCTTCTTATATGTCATCATCCCAGATCACCTTAATCGGTCAAGATTCTCTAAAGGAACCTACTCTGATACCAATTATTGGCAACACAAGGGAAGAAAACTAAGAGGGGGGGTGAATCAGTTGTCACAAAAATTATACATAGTAAACTTATTCTCAAATTTGATAAATAAACATGAAATCATAAACCATCACCACATCAAAAACACACATAACACCACAATTTTTCACGTGGAAACCTTGTTAGGGGAAAAACCATGGTGGAGGTTAGTCCACAAGATTATACCTTGTTAAAAAATATTTCAAATGGGGAATGCACATGCACATGCATTCAGGCACACTACCTAGAGCACACTAATCAAATACAAAAAAAAGGCTTACTACCCAAAAGAAGACTCACTATCTTACAGTCACATTTAGATTACATCTGAAAGATTTTGAACTAAGAAAGTAGCATATTCTAATACCTGATTACATATCTAGTTAAGCACATAAACACTTTCATTTTCTCACTCTTCTTCACACTTTACTTCTACATTTGAATGATTAGAATATTGTTCACACACAACACATAGCATAAATCACACACCATACCTTCAAATGGTTTAAATAATCGATCATATATATCTGCAACTAAGGATAACATCAACTACATGTCGGCCCAAAAAAACATGAAACATGTACAAACTATCAGCCCAAATCAATAAACAATTTACCAATGTGGACCAAACAATGTTAGCCAAAACATAGTAAGGACCCAAAACAACATCCTCAAATACAAAACAACTTCAAAAATTATGCCTCAAACATCCACAACATGCTACAATCACCCTGTGGGCCATGATCATGAAAAACATGAACTCACAGAAGAAAATCACCAATTGTGAGCATAACGATCAATACAGACCAACAACACAGATAGAGCATGATATAGAAACATCCACAAGCATCAAGAATCACCATATAAGCATCTACAACAACTCAAATTACTAGAATCACATCATCTTTCAAGAACACCAACTAAAACAATAGAACATCTATTAGAAGACATACTCATAACTCAATCAAATCTTCATGTGAACCTCTGAAACTTCATGTGGATAAACTAGATATACTTGTCAACAAACCCTTAAATCCACAACCTTTATCATCAATATACTAAGCTAGCCACCATACTAAACTTCACTACATCACCGACAACTTGCAAATTATTTTATTACAATTTTCTCGATATCCTCGACATATAAAACCTTAAAGACATTAATGGCAATAGTGTTGACATCAATGAAAACCACATATCAGAAATATCCAACACTTTCCATATTTGGTGCTTTCTCTAAAGGATTTACAAGCTCTGATAACCTCCTATCTAATGCCAAAAAAATTTGCAGGAATATGTACAGTGTCATCCTCATCCACGGACAAGGCCATATGGGACACTGGTGGAGTGGGTGCATGAGTGGTCTTTCCAATGAAACCCATCTTTACTATAAAGCCTGTAAAAAATCTAGTAGTAAAACCAAAAGTGACCTTCATCTTTTCCATTTGCCAGTGTCACACACTTCTTCTAACCACATACCCAAAGGTTGTAGACTAGATTGTTATGCTCATAAAACCTCACAACACTTGACTTTACAATAGTCACCAAGTGCAAGGGAAAAATTCTCATACACAAAGAAAAAGATAAATGTTGTTCACATTGGGTTCACCAAAATATAAAGCAAGGGGACCAACCACACCAGGGCTCTAGGTCACAGAGATCTGAGAGTGGAAGGCTGCCCTAGTCTACCTCAGTTTGGATAAATTTTTTAGGTCAAGGATAGAGAATGAAGAGAACTATCAAGTGCTTTTGTCACTCTACTAACCTGAGAGTGTTGATGGGGCTAAATGAGTAGGCTTTTGGAACCCAAACTATACCTTAGACACCTCTCTAGCAGAGGGTAGCAGCATAGTTCAGGGACGACAATGCGACACACTCATATCTTATTGGGGCATTGGTGTTTGTATAGCCAAAAAGTACAAAAGTACAAAAAAAGATACAAAAGCCTACTAACGACTTAGTGATTGAGGTCTAATGTACTAACTAAAATAATAACTAACATAATAACTAAAACAAGTGGAAAGATTATGTAGAAGATGACAAGGATGACAGTGATGAAGATTAACTCACTAGGAGTCTAGTTCACTAGAAAGCTCCACAGAGACACATACCTACACAGCCAAGAGAGGAAAAATGTTGGGGTTGTATATGGGTTTTCTATAGTCAAACCCTCACTTTGGTGTTTCCACCTCCATGGACAGCTAGGTAAAGAGATAGATAGAAATATGATCAAGGAAATAATGTTAGAATGGAAATGGAACCAAAAACTACAAGAGACACAAAGCTAGAAAAATCCAACAACAAGGTAAAAAAAGCATTACCACCCTCAACCAAAGGCACTCAAGGCCAATGAAAGGGGAATGCAATCCCACAACAATGGTAGAATTGAAATAGCCGCAACAATGTCAAAAGCAGCCTCACTAGGCACCAAGCTGGAGCTTTTGTGGTAGAATACGTGGGATGCTATGATGTTGGAGTTGTGATGCCAATAGTGCAATGAGTAGCAAGAGTGTGGAGCAAGAATTGTAAAGCAAGATCAAGAAAGCATGTAGAAACATGAAGAAGATGAAGTGAATGAGAAAGATAGCCATTTTAGGATGAAAAGTGAGGGAAAGAGTCATTCAAAGGTCAGCAAGAAGGTGTAGGGGCATTAGATTTCATTAACAATGGAGAACGTAATTCCTTTGTTGATTCTAGAGGTAGGAATCCTATTAGGATGGAAATGCATTGTGTAGATGTCCACATGTTGTGCAGATGTTCTAGACAAAAAATCCCCCATTGACACTAAAAACAAGCACCAAGTGGATGGATTACAGATAGGTGATGTGGAATTACTTGGTTGGATTTGATTTTTCTATGGTGGAGGATGTAAAAGTGGAATTTGTAAGAGGGGCAAAAATTTTCTCCTATACAGTTTCACCCCTCCAACAACAAATTGCTACATTGAGTCAAAATCAAAATGGCCAACCATCACAATATTTCAAAAGAAACCCCTTATCCTTGGAGATATTGAAAACACAAATACCACAAGGTATAGAGATTCCTATATTTTAGAAATATGTTAGCAAATTAGATCCTATTAGCCATGTTTCTGCATACACAACCCCATGTAGTGACTTCATTTTATAGGATAAAATCTTGGCTAAACTCTTCCCTAGATCATTGAAGGATACTTCTTTGGAATGGTTTTGTTCCTTACTGAATAACTCAATATGTTTATTCAATGAGTTTATTAATGTCTTTCTCAATCACTTCCAAATATACATGGGTCCTAGGATGACCTTAGCTAATTTAATGACATGCAAACAAAAAGATGATGAAAAGGCCACTAATTTCAAGGCATGATATCAATTTCTTTACTAAAAAATAAACATTAAGATTCCTGATGGTTACCTTCAAAGAATGTTTATTACCAATTTTCAAAACAAAATCCAAGATAAACATGAGATGTTGAAATTTCATTCCTTTACAAACTTGTGTACTGCCCTTTGTGATTACCAAAATTTTTGCTAGTAGTCGTGAAGTGAAAACTCCCTCTAACTATCCTTAAAAATATGAATCAATGCCTCAAACCAACTACCAACCATTCAATAAGCAACATAAGGGATTTTTACAACTTAATCCCCCTGAACCAACTCAACATGATGACACTCAAGTAGTTTCTATAAAGGCGACAAATCCATATACATCTGGGGAGAGAAATAGGCAATTTACCCCTCTACCTAATACCCATTTATAACACCATTGTGCATCTCTTAAACAAGAACTTAATTTACTTACCTCCTATTAGAGCTCCTGATCCTACTAAACCTTTACCTCCAAACTATAGACAAAATTCATTTTTCCATTTTCACCAACAAAATGGACATGATACGAAACATTGCAAGTCTCTAAACATATTGTACAAGACATTATTGATTCAAATCACATTCAAATTGGTGGTATTAATGATCAAGCTAATAATTTTATAGCTCCTCTTAACCAAAACTTGCAAATATTTAATAATCCTATGCCAAATCATAAAATCTCCTTTGCCAAAGCTAATGAAACTAAGAATGATGTGATGAATATTGACATGAGTGAAGATAACATGAAAAACATGGACATGATCTGATTGGAATCATTGAATTTCAACCTCATAAGGGCTTAACCAAAATGCCCCTTGACATTTCTTTCTCACATAATGACATACTTAAACATGCACCCGATGGTCCTCTTTAACATAGCTGGAATAATCAATGAAAAGCCTAGTAATGGGATATTAATTGATCTCATCTGTGTAGAGAATGTGAAAAATAAAGAATTCTTATTAGTGTATGATCTTTATCAAGATTCTTGTGAACAATCTAAAGCATGGATAAAAACACATAATAGTTTTCTTTCCCTATGATAGGCTCAATAACTCTTCCTTTAAAATTTGAACCAAAACAATTTAGTGTCTCATTCTCCATCATCCCATTGTTGGACCAATTTTGTGTGAAGTTAGGCTACCCATGGCTTCGCTCCATGAAATTTGTAATGTCGGTTGTGCATAAATGCTTATTTTTCCATTTGGAAATGAGATCTTTATTGTGCATCATAGTGCCTTTAATCCTAGTCTTCCCATGGGAATTTCTCAATGGATTTATTTTGACCCAAACCTATGGAACCTATTAAGCCTCATGAAGACTTCTTTTTCAAATCTTATCAAAATTTTAAGGTAAAGCATGTAGCAAAGTTATCAATTAGCAATATGCCTCAACCCACGATTGAGCCTCCTATCCTTGATGAAACCATGATTGAACCAAAAGTCCTTCCAAATAACAAAGACAAATCCATGATCAATCCTTCATCCATTTCCTATAAAATACCATGAGATAACCAAATAAGTCCCATTCTGCCTCCTAAAATCAAACAAGTTTATTAAGATAAATATAAAGTGGTTGAAAAACTTCACATGGTTCCTCTTGTTCCTCCCTTAAGGGAAGAAAATAAACCTATGGTTGATAAACCCTCTCCAACACAATCGTAACTTGGAAACTGAATGAAAAGAAACCAAAATGCTAGAGAGCATAGGCATATATGTCGTGTTATTGATCATTTATTATAAGAAAAAGAAAAGAACAACATAGAAAATTAGAATCCAAACTTACCTCAAGAAATGCATGATGATTCTCTACCTTATCCAAAACAATAAAATCCTATATCTCAAACACAACAAGAACAAGAACCTTCCATGGATATTATCATTAGACCTTCTATTGTGATTAACTTGGATGGTGATAATGGGGTAATTGCAAGAATTTAGTTTTCTTGTTAAATAAATTATAGGGTATCAATATATAAACAATTCTTTACACAATGAAAAAAATAAAATTAAAAAAATGATAAGTTTAGGTCAAGTTATGGTGTCCATACACAAGGGTTTTAAAAACCAGCAAATGAACATATTTTAAACTAGCAAATGATAAGTTTAGGTCAAGTTATGGTGTCCATAAACTTGGATTCAAAGGCCTAGGAATGACCCATACACCCATGCAAGGCTAGGTTGACTTGCATGCACCTTACTAGTCTTGTTTTCTTTTCTTTTCATGTTCTTTATGTGATTGCATGTCGTAATGCGATCCTCTATATTATTCTATTTGGCATGTATTCATGTTCATTCCTCTATTTGTACCTACATTCTTTTATATGTCATAAACCTTTATCTTTTCTTCTATCTTGCATTTTTCCTTTTGGGAATGATGCAAAATCAAGATATTTAGGTCTCTTCCATATTGACCCAAAATATTTTATTTGTTTTCACTATTTATGTTCCATTCTTCAAGTTCAATGACTTATTTGGGGAATGATGAAATTTACAAACTCTATAAATTGGCTCTCTGCCATGGTTGAAAGCCGAGCGTAGCGAGGGGCATCTATTTCTAACGTCGTAAATACTAGCATGCTTTATCCAAGAAGTCTGAATCGGGATTCAAGTCTGAACACCTCCCGATTGGTTCTACAGCTTTCAATATAGAGACTGCATTCCTTGTAGTGCAGATCCCAATATTGAACTATGGGTGGGGGCTGGTTTGGAATTGGAAAGGTCACTCGTAAGTGAAGCAAGGCTAGTGATTGGTTGATCGTTCGTAAGGCCTCGCATTCGGATCGGTATGGATCATGCTTTCCATTTCAAGGGATCGGGATCATCTATCCCTCCTATTTTTCCCTAAGCTGTTGAATCGAATCACCGAAGAGCAGCTAGAATTCCCTATAGTTCCCTATAATCCCTCCACACCCGGCCCCTACTATTCTAAAGGGCCGGGAATTCTAGGGAACCATATCTTTGCATTCAAGGGAGCTTCTCTCTCTCCTTACTGGCAAACGAGTGGTTCGCTATCACTTGCTTGCTCATCATAGCATAGGCTTTGGTGAAGAGGATAACGAATTCAGCCTATCAAGAGTGAAGTGTCCTCACTATATATACCCTGCTGTTTGAGCGGACGAAGCAAATCTTTAATGTTGGAATTAGAATATCCTAGATCATGTTCCGCGTTCGGTTGTACACTCTTCTTCCTTGGACGGATCAATCGAAGCAACGGGCAGGCCCAAAGAAGTATCGACATTCCCTACGTGTGTATGCCTCCAGTAGTTTGGCATACTCTAACCCCAAATTTTTGGATCCCTTATGTGTTTGGGATTTTATTTTGGGGCAACCCCTTTTCATGATGTAGCTTCATTTGGAAACATATGTTTTACATAGGGCTTTCCAAATAAGCTCTCATGTGATATTTATTGTTAACACTTATCATTTTCTACTTTAAAGTAATTTCTCATAGCATTGTGTTTAACAATTTCTTTTAAAGTGGGGGCACACATTGGCATTATCATTTTGAAATATTTTGGCTATATTTTATGTTTCATAGTGTGGTCTTCTTAGTTCTTGTGATGTGTCTTATTCTTGGTGGTGTCATTGGGTTTTATTTCCTCCAATAGTGCAACCTTTCCTGGAATATGGAATTCCTCTTAGTGGTTATGCTATGCATTGCATTCCCTAAGTTGTGAATCTTTTATCCTAGTCTAGTCCTCTCTTGGAGACATTATGCACAAGGTTCCCTAAGAGGAGACCTTACATGAACTAAGAAAAACCCATTTTAACATGTTGTATCCTATTTTCATTTTTTTCATATGTTTTTAGCATAACACAACTTTCTAACCTTGTGAAGCTTGAAGTTACAACCCTTTTTCATGGCCACCAAGCATAACACACCTTGCTTGCCAGTGGGGCCATGTTTGTTCATAAGTGTTTAACATAATGTAGCTTGCTAATTCTTATGAAGATCGGAGTTCATATTTTTTTGCGCCTTAATAAAGTTAAGGGAGTTATAACTTTTTTATGGTTATGAGAGCCTAATAAGATTCTCTCATTTACCACTTTTGGGGTTTCACCTAGTGGACAACGAGTTTCACTAGCCCATGTGAGTGTGCATTATTTTTTTGCACAGTGGACAATGAGTTTCACTTGTAAACATTTTTGGACAAACATCTAACGCTCGATCTACATCTAGTTGGACAAATAGTCAAGGATTGATCCACCCCTTTTTATTTTTTTTCTTTCTTTGAGACTTTGACATTGTATGGTTGAGTATCTTGCCATTGTTGCATATATATGTTTAACATAGGCATGTGTCTCCTTATGCCTTTATTTGTTTTGTTGTAAGATCTTAGATCTTCGGGGCTTGATCATCCTCCTTGATCTTTTCCATCTTATCCTTCCAATGATTATACAATTATACCTTTCTTGGTTTTCTACTTTGCTGTGAGTTTCATGCAAGGCCATCCTCTCACTAAACTGGGGGCTAAATGTAGTGTAGAGAAATGTATCCCTTTACATTTTCACACTTTTTTGGGCCCTCTTAATTAAATTGAGCTTAATTGTACCTTAATAAGCCCTATTATTCATCAACAAGCCTAATAAATTAAATTTTCCAAAGGGAAATATGACAATAATTAATGCCAACACATAACACTTTACCTTGGGAAATGTGTGTTCTAGGAATAAGGACCTAGGACCCATTCACCCATGGGTGTATGGGTAATTACTAGGCCTTTGAATCCAAGTTTAAAATATGTTTTTGGTGATATTTTAAGGTTCCCAAATCCATATTTCAATGCCAACTTGTGATATTTGAATTTTGGGAAATTAATGATACATACCTATAAATACAAGGTTTAGAAATTTTATGAGATTCCAAGAGCAAGTTTATAGGAGCAAAGTTGATGATCAAGAGCATTCAAGAGTGGAATTATTAGGACCAGAGAGAGAAAGACCTGAGAGGGAGATGGAGAGTGTGAGAGACTTGACATAGAGAGGGGAAGTGGGAGAGACTTGAGAGAGAGGGGTGGGAGAGACCTGAAATAGAGAGACCTGAGAGGGGGAGATGAGAGAGAGATAGAAAGGTTTGAGAGATCCCTAAGAGAGAGAGAGGGACTTAAGAGGGAAAGGGAGAGAGAATAAGAAAGACCTAAGAGGGAGATGGAGAGTGATAGAGACAATAGAGAGAGAGAGGAGAGAGAAAGATGAGAGGGAGATGGAAAATGAGAGAATTGAGAGAGAGAGAGTGGGAGACCTAATAGAGAGAGAGAGAGAGAGAGAGTTATCTAGGTAGGGTGCCCAAGGGAAAGATGTAAGAGAGAGGGGAGGTGGGAGGGAGATACCTAACATGGAGAGAGAGAGGGACTAAGAGAGAGTTGTCTAGGTAGAGTGAGAGGGATAGAGGGAGCGAGAGACCCAAGAGAGATATGGTGGGTGGGAAAGAGGGAGGGGGAGAGAAAGATAGAGAGAGAGGGAGGGAGTGGGTGAGACCTAAGAAAAAGAGGGGGAGAGAAAGGAAGTGGGAGAGACATGAGACAGAGAGAGAGAGAGGGAATGGGAGAGACCTGAGAGAGATACCTAAGAGGGAGATAGACTTAAGAGAGAGAGAGTGTGTGTGTGTGTGTGTGAGAGAGAGAGAGCTAAGAGGGAGAGAGACTTCAATGGGAGGGACAGAGGGATGGAGAGAGACAAAGAGAGAGAGATAGAGAGAGATAAAGAGAGAGACAAAGAGAGACAAAGAGAGACAGAGACAAAGAGAGAGAGATAGAGAGAGACAAAGAGAGAGAGACAGAGAGAGATAGAGACAAAGATAGAGACAGAGAGACAGAGAGAGACAAAGAGAGATAGAGAGAGAAAGAGTTAGAGAGAGATAGAGATAGATGACAAAGAGATAGAGAGACAAAGAGAGATAGAGAGAGACAGAGAGAGATTGAGAGTAAGAGTGAGAGAGAGAGACAAAGACGTAGATAAAGACACAAATAGAGACACAGATAGAGATAGAGATAGAGAGAGAAAGAGAGCTGAGAGAGAGGGAGTGGGAGGGACTTAAGAGAGAGAGAGAGGAGTGAGAGAGACGAGAGAGAGAGCTAAGAGGGAGATGGAGAGTAAGAGAGATACTTGAGAGATAGAATTGAGAGGGAGAGAGAAGGAATGAGAAATATTTTAGAGGGAGATGGAGAATGAGAGAGACCAAAGAGAGACCTAAGAGAGATATGGAGAGTGAGACATACTTAAGAGAGAGAGAGAATGAGAAAAACCTAAGAGGCAGATGGAGAGTGAGAGAGACCTGATAGAGAGATACCTAAGAGAGACCTAAGAGGGAGATGGAGAGTGAGAGATACTTGAGAGAGAGAGAGACTTGAGAAAGAGAGATTTTTCTAGGTAGGGTAGGAGGGATAGAGGGAGTGAGAGACCCAAGAGAGAGAGAGATGGTGGGTGGGAGGGAGAGAGGGGGAGAGAGACTTTAGAGGGAGAGAGTGACATAGACAGAGACAGAGACAGAGACAGAGAGAGACAGAGAGAGACCTAAGAGAGACATATGAGAGGGAGATGGAGACTGAGAGAGACCAAAGAGAGGAGATACTTGAGAGAGAGAGACTTGAGAGGGAGAGAAGGAATGAGAAAGACCTTAGAGGGAGATGGAGAATGAGAGAGACCAAAGAGAGCTAGAGACTTGAGAGGGAGATGGAGAGAGAGAGACTTGAGAGAGAGAGACCTTAGAGGGGGGGAGAGAGAGAGAATGAGAAAGACTTGAGAGGGAGATGGAGAGTGAGAGATGAAAGAGAGAGAGACCTGAGAGGTAGATGGAGAGTGAGGGATACTTGAGAGAGAGAATGAGTGAGAGAGACTTAAGAGAGAGAGAGTTATCTAGGTAGAGTGGCCAAAGGAGAGACCTAAGAGAGAGAGGGGGTGGGAGGGAGACACCTAAGAGGGAGAGAGAGGGATTGAGAGAGAGTTCTCTAGGTAGGGTGGGAGGGATAGAGTAGATAGAGCGAGAGACCCAAGAGAGAGAGGGAGGGAGGGAGAGGGAGAGAGATACTTCAAAGGGAGAGAGAGAGTTATTTAGGTAGGGTGGCCAAGGGAGAGACCTAAGAGAGAGTGGGGGTGGGAGGGAGACACCTAAGAGGGAGAGACAGGGATTGAGAGAGAGTTGTCTAGGTAGGGTGGGAGGGATATAGGAATCGAGAGACCCAAGAGAGAGAGAGTATGGGAGGGAGGGAGATAGGGAGAGAGAGATTTGAGAGAGAAAGAGGGAAAGAGGGAGAGAGAGAGAGAGAGAGAAAGACTTGAGAGGGAGATGAAGAATGAGAGAGAGATAGAGGGAGAGAGAGAGTGGGAGAGACCTGAGAGAGAGACCTAAGTGGAAGAAAGACTTAAGAGGGAGAGAGACTTTAGAGAGAGAGACCTAACAGAGACCTAAGAGAGAGAGAAATAAGAGGGTGAGAGGGACTGAGAGAGAGTTTTTTAGGTAGGGTGGGATGGATAGAGGGAGCAAGAAACCCAAGATAGAGAGGGTCAGAGGGATAGAGGGAGGGAGAGAGGAGGAGAGAGATACTTTAGAGAGAGAAGGAGAGAGAGAGAGGGAGGAACTTGAGAGAGAGAGAGAGAGGGAGTGGGAGAGAGAGAGGGAGAGAGGTATGTGTTGAAATTGTTTTCTCATTTTGTCTATAATCAATCAAATGCAAATAAAATGCCTATTGTAGCTTAAAATATTTTGAGTTCCTATGCTCTATTTCAAAGAAGGGGGACATTGGTGTCAAAATAGAAATTGGTAGTTTTGATTCCTCTTTATATATTGACAAATCAAATTTTGATTTAACAACCATTTTTTTTAAAGCAAAGAACCATAGTAAGGATTGACAGATTGTAATATAATATGCCAAAAGATATATTAATTATATTACGTCAAAAGCTAAATTTTACAATTTATAGAACCTAGTTGGACTTCCATGCCCATGTATACTCAATTCATATTAGTACTAGTTGTAAGTGTAATAGAAAACAAGTGCATTTCCTACACTAACAATATACCACTATGCCTTGGAAATCAAAATTTTAGATTACTAGATATGAAAAATATTAGAATCCCTTGCAATAGAAGGAAATGTTCATCCCCTTTAAAGAGCTACATTTTTTTTGGTTGGATCAATTCATCTACAACTTCACTATCAAATTCTAAAATTTACCCCATCTTCAAAATCTCACATAACCCTGCAACAAGGTCTGGATGTTCTAATAATATCCCCTTTGAAAGCACCTCTACAAGTTTAGTTGCTAGTGACAATCTCACCTTTGGATTGTGTCAATAAAATATCTATATTAAAATCCTCTTGTTATGCTTTTCACAACAAACAAAGGAAGGTTCAGTTGGGTAAAAGTACAAAGATATGTCACACTTTCAGCCAACTTATCAACTCAAGTGAATTTTAGTATTTATAACTAAAAATCAATTTTCGTAAACATATGATCTAGTAAGATTCATTCTAGATAAGTTAAATATATTTGGACAATGTTTTCAACTAAAATTGTTGGCTAAATTCATTTGTAGCACCTCTTTGAGGCCAATTTACTAAAAACTAAAATTGTTTAAAAAATTTAATGTTTCAAAAACTCCTATTCATATAAATAACATTTTTTTTTAAATGTAAAAAATACCTTTTTGTAGATCCATAAGTGTAGTTTTCAAATATATATTTATTTTAATAGTTCAATTATTATTTATATTTTATATTTTATTTTTTTACTAAAAGTAGGTTATTAGCACAAAAATATTAGGTTGATTACCATGCCAAGAAAAATACAAAAACATATTAATTTTTTTTTTAAAATATGATGCCCTAGACAAAATAATCTAGATTAAGATCTAGTATAATTTTTTCTATTTTAGTTAAATATTTAATATAAAAGTTTACATCGAGTGGAAACAACCATGTTTTAATACACACACATTTAAATATTTATTTAAAAATATATATTTGTTAAAATTGTAAAAAAATATATCCATGCCCTAAAGTTTCAAGTTATAAATATACACAAAAAAAATCGAAGGGAAAAAAGAAGAAAATTTACCATTTAAAGCTTTCCTTCTCATGTAACGTCATTTTTTAGCATTTTATCAACAACTAAATTATAGTGTTAATTTATAAAAAAATATATATTCAAATAAATTTTTAATTTTGTCAAAAAATAGAAACATAAAATATACTAAAAAATACACATTTTATTAGTTTACATCATTTCAAAATTCAAAACATATATGCCACTTTCTAGTGATTCAATTTTATAAGTTAGATCAGTGTTAGTCGTTTCCTTTATAAAAGTGTGACACAACTTTGTACTTTTACCCAATTGCAAAATTATATTCTTTAGATTTTCCATCTTCTAATTTAAGTGTCAGAATATATGAAATTGTCATGGTCTCTATGATTTCATAAGTAGATGACCCTAAAAGAATTTTAACAATTTCATGTTATTTATCTACTAATATATTAAAGGATGGGCATGTGAGGTAAGAAAGAAAAATTATGTATAGTCCTTCTTTGAAAAATCCCTCCCCTATTTCCAGCTTACGCAAGGACACATCCTTTGAAATAGAAGTCTTAGCTTTGTGAACTACTTCTGAAATATTTTTAACTCCAAGGGAGTTAGACAATGAGAATAATGAGTGCAGAGGTATTTTAGAGTTAGAGGGGTTAGGATGCCATGCGAATATGGTACTCGTAGAAGTTTTTTTGAATAGTTCTATGAGTTTAAGATCATTAGGGACAAAGACAATAGTAGTAAGACTCGATTTAAGGAAATCTCCATTAACTTTGTCAACATGAGGATTAAGTAAATCCTATATTTGATAGCAATTATTGAATGATGTTATCATGCATATTGTTTAAATTTTATCTTGAATGTTGTAGGAATGGGTGTTGTGAACATGACTTGTGACTTATGACTTACATGTATTCAAGTGTATACTTTACAACTTACATGTATACTTTGCGACTTACATGTTTTCATCTGTATACTTTGTATTCATGTGTGTACTTTATGACTTATGTGTATTTGAGTGCATGATTCAATTATTCACTAATTCCTAGCATAAACCTACCCATATGAACATGTTAGAACTATTGATTTAGTCACATGATGAACATAATGAAAGTTTCACCACTTTGCAACTTTACACTATACATGCATTTGACACTTTTTCCATCAACTATAATCTTGACACCATAGGAAAATGCCTTTGAGATATCAAAAACCGAGAGATATCATTGTAGAGGAGACCTACATAATCCCATAGCCTCAAATAGAATGTTTCTAAGTGACATGGTTTCATGGGGCCATTTAATTGAAAATTTAGGCTTCCACACATCTACGAGTTGTCCAATTTTAGGATTGATGAATAATTGGGTTAATTGTGCTTTGCTAATATCAAGCTCCCTCACTTCATCATATGATAAGTCATTGGAATAATGTTTCCTTTGGAACTCTCACCACTCTACAAGCCTATTATGTTGGTTTGTGAGAGCTTCAACATTTGAAATGATTGTTTCTAAAGTGTTTTTCATATCAGAGAGCTTAGGGAGTGTCTCATAAATTTGACATATGTTTCTCAATTGATTTAAATTCCTATGGATAGATTCATGGATTGTGGGCACATTTTGTAATGGAGAAATTAGTGGCGGATGAGGATTTGCAAGGTTTTCATCTCGACCAGGGTTGGGATTCTCAACCATTTTTAAGCCAATTTGATGATGAAAATTTTAAAAATTAACAATCATTTTAATACAAAAAAAAATATTCAAAAACCTATTTTTGACTAAAATTCATAAAAAATAATGCAAAACTAAAATAAAATTGAAAAAAAACATTAAAAATCATACATACTTGTGACTTGTGGGTGATTTGAGCAAAAAAAAAGCAAGGGAAAATGGATATCTAGGTCATTGTGTTGCTCCAAGGCACACAATAGGGAAAACACATGGTGAAAATGACTCTTGGGTTTTCCTTTTTTTGACTTAATGCATAATAAATGGATATATGTTTAGTTTAAGTTGTTTTTTATTTGGTTGAGTTCACCTATGAAGGTTTCTATATTATAACAAAAATAATTTATAATATAATATGATATTATATAATAATATAATATAAATATTATAGCATATAATATTATAAATATACAATATAATATAATATTATATAGTGAAAATGACTCTCTAATTTTTCTTTTTTTACTTTAACATGTATAAGAGAGAGATATTCATTTAGTTTAAGTAGTTTTTTTTTTAATTTGATCATGTCTAGCTATGAGGGTTTTTATATTATAACAAAAATCATTTATAATATAATATGATATTATATTATAATATTATATAATTGAATATTATATTATATTATAATATATTATAATATTATATTATATAGTGAAAATGACTCTGAGGTTTTCTTTTTTTTTTTTATTTAATCCACAAGAAATGGATATTTGTTTAGTTTAAGTTGTTTTCTTTATTTGGTCAGGTTCAACTATGAAGGCTTTTATATTATAACAAAAATCATTTATAATATAATATAATATTATTATATATATTATATAATATAATATAATATAATTTATTTACATTATATAATAATATATTATAATATAATAGTGTGCATGGAGCATGTTGAATAAATGTTGCCATAAAATATAATCTCAAAAATAGAAACATAGGGAATGCACACACATTTCAAAGTTACATATGAAATACCACAATTAATGCATGTTTGGAGATAGGTTGACTCGTGGATGGCGCTTCACAAAACGATGAGCCACTTTGCCACCATTACTATGTTCTCATTTCGCAATGCATTGTGCTCAGCCTCCCATTGCTTTTTATTTGCTACCAAATGTTCCCTTAAACTAGTGCCCAAGTCTGCGCTGCAACCCAAGTTCACATGGATTCCTCTGAATGCCTACAATTTCAAGTGGAAGAGTTTTGCAACTCTATGAAAGTTGATATATAGTGGAGGAATTCAATTTGAATGAACTTTTTTCCATCTTTTCCTTGTTTGGTTGTGGATTATCCATTATGGTATATTATTCTTAACCCTCCATTCTCTTCACCACTCAACTATGAATTAATCACAAATGTGGGTCTTCTATGTTGGCCGTGTTAAATGAGAGGTGGTTGGTATGAAGCGTCTATGTAGTAGGTACCTTTGCGTAAAAAAAATGATTGTCTTATTATACTACATTGCAAACATCTTGGTTAGTTCTAGAAGATTAATTGCAATGGTGAAGATAGATGGAACTCTGCACCAATTTTATCAATTTGTGGTTGTGTATATATTTTGTATGCTTTGTGTTCTCCTAGTTATGAGTGATCTTAATATTCAACATTATGGTATGGGAGTGGTAAAAGAAAACCATTTTCTATTTGATACGGTGAAGAAAAAAGTAGTTTGACACCAATTTTATCAAAAATAAAATATATATTATAATGTAATATTATATATTATTATATTATTATATAATATTATATTATAATATATTATAATATAATATTATATAATAATGTAATACTATATAATAATATTATATTATTATATAATATATATAATAATATTATATTATATTATATAATATAAATATTATTTTATATTATAATATAATATTATATAATACTAATTATATTTAATATTATAATATTATATATATTAATATAATATAGTAAAATGATATAATATATAATATATTTATATCATTGTGTTTGTCTAAAATGCACAACAAGGAAAAAGCACATTGAAAATGACTCGAGTTTTCCTTTTTCTGATTTAATATAATATAGTATATTGTATTATAATATATTATATTATATTATATCATATTATAATATAATATAATATTACAGACATTCATTCATAAATGGATATCCATTTTAGAATGGATATTCGTTTAGTAACATATATTTGTTATGCTTTGTTGTTTGCTATGAAATCGTGTACTTTTTACTTGAGCCTAGAAAAAGGAAAAGTAGATTTTCACAGTTTTGGGCAAGTTAAAAATTTGTTTTTTAAACATCACCACTTTTTGGACCCCCATGATCTTGCACATACCTGAAGTATCCATGAAAGAGGTGCTTATGGTCAGGTAATGGAAACTTGAAGTTTTGATGTGCAAAGGTGGTGATGAGTTTCAGAAAATTATGTGTTAGGGTGCCCATGGCTTGAAGTATGAGTTTTAAAAAATTTCAACTTCATGGAAAAATTCAAAGTATCTTTGACTTGTTCTAGAATATTCTTGTGCCAACTGTCACTTGGCACATGCTTCTTTATGATTTATTCTTTTGGATTCTTTCATATACTTTCTTGAAATAGGTCCATTGTGTTGATTTATGAAGTGGGTCTTTGTACAAGGGGTTTGGCCAACTTTTGGGGTCCTCTAATAAGATTTGAGCTTCCATTTGACATAGGTACCATTGTTGGAAAGTTGGAAATAAAATTTGCAACTTAGTTTATATGTGACCTGACAATAATGATGACAATGTGTGCAATAATGCAAAATTGCTTCTTCAAGATTTATTCAATCCTTCTTCAAGTTGTAATTTGTACATGCACAAAAAGGAAAAGTTGTTTTTTTTTGTATGGGGTTTTTCCTTGGTCAAACCCCAAGGAAATGATGAATGAACAATGCTTGCTACAACTCACCACCTTTCAATGGCTTCCCTAAGAGGATTGAAGAAAAACACATCACTCGAAAGAACTTGATTCTTGATGGATTTGGATACTTGAAATGCTTGGATTCTTTAGGATCAACAATTCATATTAGCATTCACAAGATGCCATGAACACACATAGACTTGAACATGATGTTATGGCCTTGATTTTTGCAACAAATGAATGATAAATCTACTCTTGAATGCTCTTGACAATTATATTTTCTCAACAGGATTGCTTCATTAAGTGTGTTCTCACTAGTTCTTAGATTTTAAATGATAAAAAGACTATGCATTTATAGGTGTTTACCTAATTTATTGAAAATTAGATTCCAAAAGCTGACAATTTTAATTTGAATTTGAATCATTAAAACACCACTAAAAAGATATTTAAAAATAGGTCTTAGGACTTAAAGGGGGCCCATTTGCCCATGGGTGAATGGCTCCTAGCCTATAAGTCCATGACACTCATATTCTATGGAAATTAAAATATTAAATGCATTAATTAAATGTCGGTTATCCTTTCAGAAAATGGTAAAAATAAGGCTTTGGAATACATAATTTTACAAATTAGAAGCTTAATTAAGTCCAATAAATTAAGGGACCCAAACATAGTGTGAAATTGTAAAGGTATACAATTTTCTACACTACATCCACACCTAGGTGAATATATATCCCTTTGCCCTAATAAAATTCTTAATGATGATACAAAGCATAAAAAAGAACAAAGGAATAAATCCTTCCTCATATCCATCCATCTTTCATATCATTTCATATCCAATCCATTTTGCACACTTGCATATCACTTCATTACCAATTTATATGCTTCACTATACATTTGATCAATGTGTTAATTTGCATATAGTTCAATATAACTGTATTTTCTTGAATAAAAAAGTAAGAGTCATTGCCATCATCATATCATCATCATTATCATAGATAGCCTATCCATCCTATTATTAGCTTAACCAAAAAAAAATATCCTTCCTAGCCAATCTCTCAAGGGGGGAATCATATCTTCCATCCCTTGGTCCACTGGGGCACACCCCCAAAAAAAATTATATCAATCTTATTTCTTTGAAACAACATAAAACATATTGTCTCAAAGAGAGGCAAAATTTAGACACCTAAATATGGCTAATGCATTTTTATCTTATAATTTCATCATTATCCTTATTATTTTTTCTATCTATAATGAAATAAATTTTAATTATTTAATCAACCTAATATTTCTTTACTTTCATTCATAATAATTAAATAGTTTATTAATTATTTAATTATCATAATGTTTTTCATCATATTTATATTAATTAAATATTTTTAATTATTTGGTTGGTTTATTATTTTTCCTTCAACATTAATTAAATTCAAATTTTAATTTATCTCTGGCCCTCTATAATTAAATAATTTTCAAAAAATATTTAATTAGCTAATAATCCTCTTTTAAATTAAATATTTTCTCTAAAATAAATAAATTAATATTTATTTATTTCTCAAACTATAATTTCTAATTCTTTCAACTTTCCCTCCTCTCCTCTCTCTCTATAATCAACTAACTACCCTACCTTAAATATTCATATCCTACTCTATGTAGGAGATGACAACTCCTTCCTAGGATTCTCAACCTACAAAACAAACTATGTGATTGATTTTGTGAGCGTTAAATATGTAAAAACAAATGAATCAAACACACTAATAAGACATTATTTCAAAACAAAATATTAAAGTAAAAAAGATTGCAAACTCAGTATCCTATTATCGATGTCATCCTATCGTCCTCTATCTTCAGTATTTTTATTAATTCCAGTTGGCTCTCAGATTGTATGCTAGGCTCAATGAACAGTCCTCCTAAAGAACAAGATTGAATATGAAATGCACGTAATGCTTAAGCTAAGACATGATTGCTGAAAATAAAAGACTATTGATGATGCTATGAATAATAAAACTATAATGCTATAGTGCTAGAATGCAATTAATCTATAATTACTCTGATATGTGTTGTGTAAGCCTTGCTTGGATTAGCAATGCTATTTATAGAGTTTTTGAAAGCTTTTTGATTGGCTGATATGATCAACGATTGTGAAAATTCCTGGCAAATCAACCAGTTGAGAATGGATAAGACTGAAGAAAAATAGAAGAAAGCAAAAAGCAATATTTTTTTTCTTTCCTGTAAAAAGATAAGATAAGATGATAAAGATGATTTGTAAAAAAAAATCATCTTTTGTGAGATTATAGAAAGATTTTTAAGAAGATAAATAATGAATTATAAAATTCAATTATTTATTTATGGGTGACAGGGATTCTTCTTAAAATAGAATATTTACCCTAGATTTGAAGAATAATGGAAGATTTCATAATTAAAAAGAATATTTAATTATGATTCTGAAAAGATATGGAAGATATTCAATTAAATAAAGATATTTAATTAAAATTTTAAGAAATGGTATGTAAATGAAATTAATTAAATGAGATATTTAATTAACTTAGAAGAAAGATTTGAATTTTTTTTTTAATTTAATTAAATCAAAAAGACTTAATTAAATTCAAAAAGTTATAATTAATATAAATAAATAAAGTGTATTTATTTAATTAATTAAGTGGACATATGAATGTGAAATAATTAAATAAAAATCAATTTATTTAATCATGATAGAAGAATAATTTGAATGAACAATATAATTAAATTAATTAAATTTAATCATATGTAGAAGACTTTAGAGAAATTAATTAAATAATAAATATTTAATTAAATGTCAGGATTAATTAGATATGACCAATTTTATGCATGTACATTTTGCTCCTCTTTGAAATAATGTGTGAAATGCATTGCTTCAAAGAAAATATTCCTACTTTCAAAATTTGTTGTGTTTGACTTTGCCCCTTTTTTGAAAAATATGCCCCTGACCTGATTCTAATATGTTTATGATCGAAAAATGCTGCTGGTGTTAATGATGCCCCCTCGGGAGGTAAATCACTGATAATTAGGAGTGTTTGAAAAGTTTTGAGTTGATGATGAGATTTTGATGTTGATGTGAATTCAGTGATTTAGCTCTCAAAAAATCATGTATAAGGATGCCCCAGTGTAAAATAAAGTCCAAGTTAGATAAAAAGATAAAAATGTCACAAAACTCACCTGAGTTGACCTTTAAAAGGTAAAAAAGGAGAAAAGGACAAATCATTTGCACTTTTTGACTTTGAGAATCCTGTAGCTCTAATTGTGACCTGGAGAAATGGAGATTTTGTATCACTGTCATAGATTCGAGCGGGCCCACCAACACCAGAGACCAGCTATGTATGGACCACCGGTGAGTCAATCCAAATTCATATGCTTTCAAATTTTTCCGTTTGGAGTAAAATTTTCCTTTTTTCTATAGATTTTGGGTTTTAAAATTTAGTTTTAGCACTTTCGATGGTTGTTTGAGCACTTTCAATGGCTATTTGAGCACTTTCGATAAAAAGAGTAGCGCATTTCCATAGAAAAATTAGGGTTTTAGCGCATCTAGGAAAAACATTAGTGCATGTAGGGTTATCGCGCATCTAGGAAATGAAGTGGTGCTTAGGTTTAGAGTTTTAGCGTTTAGAGGGAAATAGCGCATAGAGGAAATGTTTGAGCACATCCAGGGCAAAGAACGACGCATTTGGGTTTTAGCACATCCAGGATATAGAATAGTGCATGAGTTTTAGCGCATAGAGGCTGCAAATTAGCGCATCTAGTAAAAAGAGACAAAATGTGTGATTTGATGAAATTGATGTAAAAATGATGATGTATATTGCTTCCTTGGTCAATAGATAGAGAAATTGTCTTATCATGTTGATATGGATAGAAAATCTGATAAATCATTGATAACTTTGTTTCCAAAATAGAAATCAAAGAGTAGATAGCTGATAACTTTGTTTCCCCTATACGAAAAACAAAGAGTAGATGATTCATAGGACTTATGATAAATTTTCTTTCTGCAATAGAAAACAAATAGTAGATGATTGATTGAAAAAAAAAAATCATTTGTGATTGAAATACAAATAAGATGATGTTTTGATTTTTGATAAATTTGCATTCTTGAAAAAGAAAACAAATAGTAATTGATGATAGAACAGATTGATATGATATTCAGATAGATAATTTGTGTATTGATTGTATGATGTGAATCACTTAGATAGAACACTTGATATGGGTCTGATGAGTATGTGCCACTAATATGGGTCATAGATAGATATGAGTCAGATTGATTATATGTCACTAATATGGGTCATAGATAGATACGAGTCAGATTGATGTTGTTTGATTGAGATTGAATCAATGATATGATGCTGATTGACTGTCTTTATGATAACCAAAAATAGGAGGTTTTCAAAAACCTTCAGATTAGGGAGCATCACTCGAGAGGGTGGGATAGGATAGCTGAGCTGACACCAGAAGAGGTAGCATTGATAGGGACATGTAGATTGAGATCCTTGTTGGTCATGCCTCCAATTCAGGTCAATAGGGGACTGTTGACCACACCGGTAGAGAGGTGGAATTCATAGCACAACACCTTTCATTTTCCAACTGGGGGGGTGATTGTGACTCTAGAGGACGTGTATAGGATATTGGGTATTCTAATGGTTGGTGCCCTTGTGTTCTATGATCACAAGGAGCTAGGTGGGACGGATGCATTAAGGAGAGTATATGGCAATGCACACATAGCAGGGTACTAGGTGCCATGGGTTGACTTCAAAGGATATCTAGCCTTGCCTGCAGTGTTAGGTGCACTCATTGGAGGTCTCCTTTGTCTGGATCACCAGTCAAAGGGACTATTAATAGGATGGGGGAGAATCCTTGAGGAAATGAAGGTACAGCCATGGAGGTATACCTGGGGGAGTTACATGTTGGTGCATCTATATTATGACCTCCATCAGGTGGTGTATAGAGGTTCTTCGAGTATATCTTGCAGTGTGATATTGTTCTAGATCTGGGCGTGGGAGCATATTATGGTGATGCGACTAGCTTGTCCCAGAGTGAGGCCACCAGGCAGACCCTATGTGTATGCATATGTGATGTTTCTTGTCTAGCCCATGTTGGGCAAGTTGGATTATTGGAGGTCGTGCCTTGATGACATGGATGTTGTGATATGGCAGCCATACCTAGATTGCGAGCCCTAGGATACCGATCATTTAGAGATGTCATTTGTATGTATGCCCCAATTTTTAAAAGGGAGGACTCCATTTATCATTGAGAGGTTTTTGGCCATGTGAGTATAGCGACAGTTTGGATTCACTCAGGGTATGCCTCAGGGAGTTGCTCACTATGCATGGAGCAAGGATGAGGCAGGATGGGGACCTGGTATTTCATACTAGATAGCTTATACATAGTATATGGCTTTAGCGCCCGAGGCATGGGATGAAAGGTGAGATATTGTTGATGTTGGGATGTTTGAGGAGTACTCTGTTTATTTTCATACACATCCATTTCCACGGCTAACATGTCCTGATGAGCCAACACCCATTTTGGTGGTACCACAGCCAGGGGTAGGGAGACAGGAGGATGTGGCAGGTGGTGAGTAGGCAGCAGTTGGGGGGGAGGAGGAGAGTAGAGAGGAGGAGGAGAGCTCCGATGGGGATGATGGGGATGATGGTGGAGATGAGGGGCTGGTGCCAGTGAGACTGAGGCCAGATATTTTGAGTAGTATCCAAATCATGCAGAGGCCAGGAACTAGGATTGGGTAGAGGACTGTGATCAGGTTTGGTTCCTCATCACAACAAGGACAAATAGATACCCTACAGGCCCAGGTGCAGACATTGCAAGGACAACAGGTGCAGTTGTAGAGTTAGTTGGTGTAGGCACATGGATTGGTCACACAACTATAGGCATAGCTAGCACAATCACAGGCATAGGCACATCTTCCTACCCCAGACCCATAGTTAGCCCAGGTGATGATAGAGAGAGATGCATTGAGACGGAGGGCGGTAGATGTCAAGGGTGTTGCACAAAGGCTAATGGGCACCATGGAGAACGCATCATTGCAAGAGGCCATTGTAGAGGGATTTGAGATGGCTAGAGAGGCTGAGTATTACTTGGTTAGATATGAGGAGTTATCTCCTCCTAAGCACGGAGAGCCTTTCCTAAGGTCCCACACTAGGACTAGGAGTAGGACATGGATAGGCACACAAAGTCGGGGGGTTACCGGTCCTCGACGGGATCCAGATGCAAAGACGAGTGGTAGGACACCATCCTCGAGACCAGCTCCATTAGGGGGTTCCACTAGCCAGCCATGATTGATATATGCAGGATTGTATATGATATATCTAATATTCTTGGAGCATGTATATTGATTTTTTATCATATCTCATGTATCTTTTGATACTTTTCAGTGTCATTGGACTATTGGATATTTGTATGTATTTTTTATGAGTGATGATATGGAGCAACGATGAGTTTTGATGATGTATTGCATTTGATATGATGAAATGAGATGGATATGCATGTATTTCCTTGTTTATGTGATATGGATTTTGATATATGATCTACTGACTAACATGATTTGCAGGATGATGTGATATGATTATGATATGATGATGTGCAATATGATGTGTACTAATGATCTTATGCAGGTGGATGATGATGGTAAAAATGTAATGGGTCGAGATGATATGATATGATATGAATTATTAATGATGTGGAAATGTGACATTTGTATGAAATTTTTGTGTTTTTGAATTTCCAAAATGTTATAAATGATGATGATGTGATGTGATGATTTTTCCATATGATATGTAATATGAATCAAATGTTGTATAAATGGTATTTGAAAATGAGAAAAGATGTGAATGATAAATGATGAAATGTATGCTATGAAATGTAATGAATATGAAAAAGATTGATGAGATGATAAAATGAGATGTAATGACATGAAATGAGATGATATGGTAATTGTAATGATGTAATGAAAATAAAATGAAAATGAAATGAAATGATATGAAATGAGATGAAAAATAAATGTAATGTAATGATATGAAATGTAATGATGAAATGAAATAATAAAATGGAATGAAAGGAGATGATAAAATGAATTATGAAGTGACTTGAGATGATTAAATGAATTTTGAAGTGACTTGAGATGATAAAATGATATGAGCCAATGAGATGGTAAATGATAAATGATAGTTATATGAATAATAATGATATGATTAAAAAATGATGAGAGAATGATGTGATGAAAAAATGAGTAAATAATGAAATAAAATGGAGTAAAATGGAATGAAATGATAAAATGATCAAATGGAAATGTTATGGAAAATGTAATGATAAAATGAGAAAATTAAAATGATATTGTCAAATGATAATAAATGAAATGTAATGTAATGAAATGAGATGATTTTTAATGAAATGATATGATAGGAAATGGAATGAAATGATAAAATGAAATGGAATGGAATGATAAAATGATCAAATTGAAAAAAAATGATAAAATTGAAATGATATGTAATGATGAATGGGATAATAATGAAAAATGGTTAAATGTATGAATGAATGATACGAAATGATAAAAGGATTGGAATAGCATGAGAATGAAATGAAGATAAAAAATGAGAATGTCCCATGATATGCAATGAAACGATATGAAATATGAAATGATAATACATTAGGAAGGATAAATAAATGGGAAAGGATCCCAATGATGGATGTTTAAACTATATGATATGCACAAGACCGAGATGAAATGATAATGAAATGAGGATGAAAAAAATGTCCAAATGTCCTCCACATATAATCCAAAGAGACATGACAACCGTTAATTTATCTGTTCAGCCTTGTGTGAAATTCTAATGAGAATCCAGTATGCAAAATATATACATTGATCTAAATGAAATGCAACTAAATAAAACCAATTGTTCATTGAGCCTTCAGGTAGCTTTTGTGAATCATCATAGAGCCTTATAAAATGTTGGAAGTATGTACAAGCATCAGAGGGGAGATTAGCACCAATGATAACCTAAGTACCACTTTCATGATTTTTGATATAGCAAGTGAACAGAAGCATCAAGGTATAATTGAACCAAGATGACCTGAGCATTTCTTACATAAACAGACAAAGACTAACCACCTTCTGATGCAAATGTGGAACTGCCATTAATGATATGCTTTGGAAATCATGTTTCACAACATATGTGCCTCAAATCGATAGTTAACCTCAAGACAACAGACAAAGAAAAATCATCCTCCTTCCTTGTCACTCTAGTTTAGTACATCATTTAGTGTGCTCCAGAGAGATGATGTCAAAAAATCAAACAACCATTGTGCAAAATGTAAAACTAATATTCCAATCATTATTTAGATTTTAGATCATCCAGATATGAGTCATGATATGGTATTTTGCTGAAAAAAATGTTGTGATGTGGTTCGATGATTGGATAGTTGTTCATGTGTGTTGATTGTTTATTCGCATGACTAAGTTCTATAGCATTGTTGAGATGTTTTGGTAGAACTTGAAAGTTGGTTGCCCCAGAGTATGTCAATATTTTTCCCCCAATATTTGACACAACTTGCTGAAATGGATATGTACCAAAAATCAAGCCATGTTAAGACATTATCGCTCTAGGCAAATGATGGCAACATGATGCTGGTATGATCCTAAGATGAAGGAAAGATGCATGAAATGAAAGCCTAGTGCAAAACATGAAATAATAGATGGAGAGCTACAAATAGCGTCTATTTGCCAAATTTTCACTATTTGTTTTTATTGCATTTTTCTGTGTGTGTGTGTTTTTTTTTTTAAGACTTTTTTTCTGCTGTTTTTGTATTTTATTTTATTTTATTTTTGTCGCTACCAAGATGCCTGTTTGCCAGGTTTTCACTAGGGTAACCATTTTTTCAAGACTTTTTCTACTTTTTGTATTTCTTCAAGACTTTTCTGATGTTTTTGTATTTTTTAATTTTTTCAAGATTTTTTGATGTTTTGTATTTCTTCAGGATTTTTTTGATGTTTTTGTATTTCTTTAGGACTTTTTCTGGATGATGATGACTACCTCATACATAATAATTTTTTAGGTGCATGTTGTTGATGGGTTCGTCAAACAAGTCCCCTTCTAGAGTTGACAGCTTGTATGCTCTTGAACCGTACACTGCTATGACCACATACAGACCCAGCCAATTAGGTTCAAACTTTCCTTTCTTCTCTCTATCTTGTTGATTGTGTGGGTTCTCTTTTAGAAAAAGATCACCAACCTGAAAGGTACGCAGTTTGACTCTGTGATTATAGCTGTGAGACATCATTTGTTGATAGGCTTTCAAATGATTAGCTGCTCATTGTCTCTTTTCATAAAGAAGTTCCAGTTCTTGAAGTCTAGAAACTCTATATTCATCATCTGTTATGAGACCTTTCAGTGATACTCTAAGTGATGGAATCTCAACCTCTAAAGGTACGATGGCTTCTACTCCATAGACAAGAGAAAATGGCGTTGCTCCTATTGGCATTTAGATACTAGTTCAGTAAGCCCATAATGTAGGATTGAGTTGAACATGCCAATCTTTCCCTGCATCATTCACAGTCTTCTTTAAAATTTTCAATATTGTTTTATTTGAGACCTCTGCTTGGCCATTTCCTTGTGGATAATAAAGTATTGAGTATCTATGTTGAATATAGAATCTCTCACAAAATTCATCAACATCCTGATTCTTGAATGGTCATCCATTATTTATGATGATGGAGTTGGGAATGCCATATCGACAAATGAGATAATTGAGTATGAATGATGAGATTTGTTTTCTAGTCACCTTAGTGAAAGGTACTGCCTCAATCCACTTGGTAAAATACTCTGTCGCTGTGATGATGAACTTGTGCCCATTTGAGGATGAAGGATGAATCTTACCAACAAAATCCAACCCACATTGAGAGAATGGCCAGGTTGGTATGAACGGTTGTAGTTCCTATGCTGGTGCATGAATGATATTTGCATGTATCTGACATTTAGAGCATTTTGTTACAAAATTGAATGATTCCCTCTCCATTGTAGGCTAGTAGTAACCCATTTTAATCAATTTCTTGGATAAGGTTAGTCCACTTGAATGAGTACAACAAATGCCACCATGAACTTCTTGTAAAGCATTATCAGATTCGTCACGTTCAAGACATCGAAGTAAAGTACCATCAAGACCACGATGATAGAGAGTGTCAGTGATAAGGGTATAGTGAGAAGATTGCATATAAAGTTGCAGTTTTGGTTACAAGATAAGTCAAGTGGTAAGATGTCATCTTTTAGGTAGGAATAAATTTTTCCATACCAAGGTGAATTGGATCATACTAAGTGGAAAATGATTTGGCTTGCAGGGGTGTCATAGGTAGGAGTAAATGATTGTTCCACTAGAAATTCGTAGTGAGCCTAAGTTTTTGGGAGTTGTAAAAATGAAGTGATTGTGGCCATAGTGTCAACTGCCTTGTTATCAAGCCTTGGAATTTTTATGAACTTGATGTCTACAAATTATTTCTTGAAATCGTCAACCATTTTCTTGTATGGCAACAATTTGTCATCTTTAGTCTGATAGTCATCATTGATCTAGTTAATGACTAACTGTGAGTCATCGTAGACTTGTAACTCTGTGATTCTCCATTCCAATGCTATTTTGAGTCCAATGATTAAAGCTTCATATTCAGCTATGTTATTAGTGCATGGAAACATTAGCTGATATGACTGAGGAATGGTATTTCCTTGAGGGGTGAAGTATGCTTGCCCCTGATCCATGTTGAGTAAATGAGCCATCAAAATATAATGACCAAGGTTGCTTTGATTATGTCATGAAGACAACAACATTTGGAAATTCAATGTGCATGGGATGTTCTACTTATAGGGGTGTTTCAGCCAGTTGATCAACGATAACTTGTCCTTTGATTGCTTTGTGATCAAGATAATGGCTATTGAACTCGCTTAATATCTTGACCCATTTTGCTAATATTCCTGCTAATTTGGCCTTTCTTAATAGATATTTGAGTGGATCAATCTTTGCAACAAGATTGATTATATGAGTTAACACGTATTGGTGAAACTTCTGTGAGGCAAAGACCACAGCTAGGCAAGCCTTCTTGATGAAAGTGTAGTTGAGTTCATGACCTGTTAATGTTCAGCTAATATAATAGATTGCATGTTCTTTTCCTGTAGAGTTTTCCTATGCTAACAATGCCCCCAAAGATGTCTTTGTGGCAGCAATGTATAAGATGAGTGGTTTGCCTGGATTTGGTGGTATCAAAACTGGTGGGTTCATTAAGTACTGCTTGATTTGTTGAAAGGCCATTTCACACTTATCATCCCATTTGAAAGGAACATTCTTATGTAGTAGATGTGTGAAAGGTAGATATTTATCTACTAGTTGTGCAATGCATCTTTGTATAGATTGGAGTTGTCCCTGTAGGGATCTCAACTGACTGATATTCCTTGGTGGAGGCATTTCCATGATTGCTTGTACCTTGGTGGGATCTACTTCAATTCCTTTTGCTAAAACTATATATCCCAAGAGTTTTCCTAATGTGACTCTGAAAACACATTTCTTAGGGTTGAGGTGTACTTTGAACTTTTCCAACCTTGCAAATATTTTGGATAATATCTCGAGATGTCCTTCTCTTGTGTATGATTTTTTCAGTATGTCATCGACATAATCTTCCATGAATGTGTGCATCATGTCATGAAATTTTTTAGTCATAGCTCTTTGGTATGTAGCCCCAACATTCTTTAAACCGAATGGCATGATGTTCCAACAATAATTCCCCCAGGGACATGTGAAAGTTGTTTTGTCTTGGTCTTCAGGTGCAATCTTGAGTTGGTTATAACCAGAAAAACCATCCATTAGTGAATACATGGAATGGCCAGCCATCAGGTCAACTATAGTATCAATTCTTGGAAGAGGAAAATCATCCTTAGGACATGCCTTATTAAGATCTCTGAAATTTGTGCACACTCAAACACTTTTTTCAGGTTTGGATACAGGAACAATGTTGGAGATCCATTTTGCATAGTCAATTGATCTTATAAATCCCACATCGAGCAGTTTCTTAAGTTCTTCTTTAAATAGTAGTGCCACATGAGGATGCATCTTTCTAAGTTTTTGTTTCACAGGTTTTACTCCTTGTTTAATGGACAAGTGATGCATTATAAGATCTGGATCAAGACCTGACATGTCCACATAAGACTAGGCAAAGTTGACTTGATTTTCTCTAAGAAATTCCATGAACTCGGGTACTTCTTTATCTGTCATTGATGTTGCTAACTGTAGAATCCTTGGTTTCTCCGTAGTTTCAAGATTAACTCCTTTTGTAGGCTCAATCAATATAGGTGATCTCTCATGATAGTGTTTTGGGAGAGTTTCAAGCATCCCATCATTTGGTGCCTTAAAAAGGTTTTCACCATCTAATACGCTCTTTTTTTTATCTTTTGTTTGATGTAATACTGCCAGATTCTGGTTTTCACCATTAGATCTTTCTTTTTTATATTTACTTTTGCAGCTAGGAAACTTGACACTCTTCTGAATAAGGATCCCATGCTGAAAATTTCTAGTGGAACAATCATTTACATCATCTACGAAAAGGAAGTTTATGATAGATTCGTCAGTTGGAAACATAGGTATATTAGGAGGTTTAGATAGATCCTAGTCAATAAGATCGAGATGTATTAGTGGTAGTGGGTCATTAGGTTGTGTGAAATCAGCTATGGTTATGGTCATAACAGAGGCATCTATAGGATCTAAGGTATGAGGTAGATCAATGATGGTACTGTCCTCACGATAGTCTTGTTCGATTAAATCTGAATTGGTATCACTAGAATCATAGTTGCGTTGTAGTTTAGATTCATGTGGTTGGGTCTCTGAACCTTCTCCTTTGATTATAGTAGGCATATACTTGTGTATCACATCAATTTGTTTATCCCTCTATAATTCATCATTATGGATGGTATCCCATTTGTATTCTCCAAAGTTTGTGTCAAAGTTATTATAGATGAAATTATGAATTGTTGTTAAGCATGCTTCGTTTGGATCAGATCTTTCTTGCAATGTGAGCACAATATTATTCAATTGTTTGGATGTTGTTTCCTTTGAGCTAGTATCATAGCCTAGTCCTATTTTATCTTTTGCAACAAGTCCTAGAGGATCAATAGGCTCAACTACTCCTTTTCTTTTTCCAATAGGACCATTACCCTCATAGCCCATCCTTTGCACAATTGAATATCCCTTACCATATTTATCAGTTGGTAACTTGATATTAAGGACTATTTCATCTTCATCTTCATCTCTATAGAGCCATTTTAGCATTTCTCTATCCTCAAGATCTTCCATTATGAATTTCTCCTTGATAAATTATCCATTGAATTTTGTGATTGGTTATGCCGCTGATTGTGTTGATGGTGACACTATAGATATCTGATGGTGTATGATAGAAGGTTGTCCATGTGACTGAGGTGACATAGGAAGATTAGCCAAACATAAAGAATATTATCCTACTCCATTATCCTTGAACTATAATTGCTTGTCAAAGGTTTTGGTTAGTTGACTGATTTGTGTATCAACTTTTGGAGAAGCACTAATAGTTGCTTCTCAATTGTTAGGAACCAAAGTGTCTTGACTAGCTTTGATGGTAGCACAAGTTTGACTATGAGAATTAGCGGCCGATATCATGATCTCTTGTCCATCATAAGGAAACTTAAGACACTGATGATATGTAGATAGTACAGCTTGCATGTCGTGGATCCAAGGATGACCCAACATGATGTTGTATGTGAGATCATGGTCTAATACTTGACATAAAGTATTTTTGATAATGGGTCCCACTCTGATTGGTAGCATGATTAAACCCTTGGATGCTTTTTCCTCATCATCATAGGCTTTAATGGTAATCTTTCTTCTGGGATCAATGGAATCCTCAAAAAATCCTAAAGCCTGAATTAATTTTATGGTAGATATGTTTAAACTAGCACCTTCATCTATTAGAACTCATCTGACACGAAACTTGTGGACCATGACTTCTAAGTATAATGATGAATTATGGGGATGTGTCATGGAGACATCATCTTTTTCAGAGAATGAAAGGCATGTGGGTGAGGAAAAATGTCCCACCATGGCTTGAAATTGGTCTACATTTAGATCATCAGATACAATTGTTTCAATGAGGGCTTTGTCTAGAATTTCCTTATACACTGGGGAAATCTTCAAAATTTCCAAGATAGAGATCTGAGTAGAAGTTTTTGCAAGTTGATTGATTAAAACATATTGATGTGACGACGGTGGAACAATGGATTTTGAAGGATCACTTTTTAGGACAACTTTAGCTTGTGCCCTTGTTGTTATGTTAACTTCTTGATACTCCACTTTCTCTTTGACTTTTATAACATTAACCCACTCATCATTAGTGTAGATATGAATGATTATATGCTCATCGATATGATTCACATTCTTTCCTGAAGACTCACCCTTTTGATAGTTGGGCAAAGGATTTTGAAATGCTTGGTGGTCTTCGTTTGATTGTTGGTTCCCTTCTATTGTGACAATGTCTTTGTTGATTAAATCCTGAATAGCATTCTTTAAGGCTTGGCAATTATTCATACGATGGCCTTTACATCTATGATATTCACAATAGTATGCATCATTCTATGATGGCGGCTTCACACTAGGTTTGAAGTTACGTTGAGGCGGTAGGGTAATGACGTTCTTTGCCATCAAGTCTTTAAGGGAAAATTCCAGAGATTGTCCCAACGAAGTAAAAGTTCTTCTATTGGAGAAAAATGATGATCATTGTGGATTTGTGTTTGATGTGTTTCCTAAGGAATTTTTGTTTCCACAATACCCTTGGTTGTTGGTGTTGCCTTGATTTGGAATGAAATTTGGATTTTGGTTATTCCTTGAAGGAGGAGGGGAGTTGTTTCCCTGATTTGTAATCGAGTTGACATTGTTGTAGTTGTTGTTGCGAGGAACACTAAGAACAACTGGCTTAGCTGAGACATGATGTGCATCCACAACACCATCATTCACCTTGTTTTTGTTGTGAGTCCAAAATCTGGATTTGTCATTGTGGTGATTTGAGGAGCTAGGATTGTCTTTATCAAGTTTGATTATCCCTCTCTGGACTAATACATTTCCAATCATGATTGCATTTTCAATCATTTTCTAAAAAGAGGGAGGACAATGAAGATTTAGACCACAAATCATCTCTTGATCCAAGCTATTTATGAATGTAGTGATCTTTTCCTTTTCAAGAACATGACGTGGATATCTGGTGAACAATCTTCTCCATCTCTGAAGAAATGTGATGAACGATTCACTAGGTTTTTTCTTAGCCTTGCATAGATCAATCATTATGATTTGGTGTTGTATGTTATAGGAATATTGAGAGATGAACTCGTTGATCAATTCCTCAAATGTTTTGACAGGCAGTGTAATTTTTGATAACCATTCCATAGATTGGCCTCCAAGACTTCGTGGGAATAAACACATTCAGTATGTATCCTCATGAGAAAATTCTAAAGTCATGTTTTGAAAGTCTCTAATATGGTCAATGGGATCCGATTTTCTGTTATAATGATCAAACTTTGGAATTTCACAATGCTTAGGAAATAGAATCATGTTGAGACATCGATCAAAAGGATATGGACAAATATCATCAAGAGTGTATGTCTTTGTTGTGGCTTCCCCTTGTAGATATTTAATTTGTCCTTCTAATGTTTTAACATATTGAGTCAAGGCACTAAGACCAGATAAGGGTGTTTCATCAGGATTACTCTTTATGTTCTCAGTGTTAAAGTCATGAGGTAGTTTAGCTCCTTTATCGGCTAGAAACAGGAAATATTTTTGTTTGTCTCATTCTACGAGCCTTTCCACTGCTTTGAGAAATTTAGAATCTTATTCAGCTTCTTTAAGGTGTCATTCTTCTTCTTGTTCATCTTCACTATCCTCAAGAGTTTTTTTCAAATATCTGTCGGAAGCAAATAGATTATTTTCTCTTTCGGTCATGTTGTCTTCAAAAAGGGGATTTTGACTCACGCTATAAAGGGGATCACTATTTTCACCTTCTTCTTAAGTTGTTGATGTATGATCTTCTTGTTGATCTTCTTGTTGAATATCTTCCTTCAGTTTATTGTATTGTGATCATGTAAAAACAGGCATATGATTTTAAGATGTTCTCCTAAACTTAGATCATAGTTTGATGAGTGCAATTAATGATGATGTTTTAATCTAATAAGATGAAAATCTTATGATATGATTAAAACTATGTTTCCTAATTCGTGGTTGTGGCTTCCAATGATAAAGGATGTCAGAATCCTATTGGGAGAAGTTGAACTGAGAATTTAGGGATTTGTGATGAAAGATGCACTTGTAGGATTTGATCCTTGTTTTTGAAGAATGATCAATATATCAAATAGCCTATTTCAAGTCATTGAAGTATTTGACTAGGATGTGTCGAATATTCGATAGAAGGTTGTGGTAGGTAGTTCAAACCAAGAGGTTGATTATGATTATGTCGTTGAGAGAGGGCTCTTCTTTGAAAATAGGCTCATGAATCTAGAGGGTCTACAACATATTCATCAGTAAATCCTCTAACAAAATCTTGGTATCTATGGAGAAATTTGAGATAATGGAGCAAGACGTGTCGACTCTTGTATAAAAACTTCCTTCGTTGTAAGATTTTCTTGTAGCCTAGATTTTTCTTGGGTTTCCTGATCCTATTGGTAATTGACTTCTTAACAAACTTGGTAGATTTCCAGTCCCTAAGCATGAGAGAAAATATGCTACTAGACTGGGAATGCTATAAAATCAAATCTGTTAAAAACAATGATTCATAAAAAATGACATATGCCCTTTTTTGTTGCCTATATGTGCTTCAGAAATAGGGATATGTGCCAGAGAAATGGTTGAATGTGCTTTAATATGTCCCAGATGCGCTACTCTGTATCCTATATGTGCTTCAGAAAATGTTTTGACAGTGACAAAAAATTTTTGTTTTCAGAATAGCCAACATATGTGCTAAAACAAACCCTAAAAGCACTGATTTAACCAGTGAATGTGGTAGAACAGACCTTATATGCTCCAGAATATACCCTAGATGTGCTAAAATAGTTTTTCCAAGGTATTTTTCTTAAACAGTTGACAATAGTTTTCAGCTAAAATTTGACATGTTCATTTCGGATGATCTTTTATCTAAATTAGTGTGATTGAAAACACAACAAACACCTTGAAAACAATTGTTTTTAAGTCCTATACTAAACATCAAGTGTAAGTTTCAAAAATGTTTTTCAAAAAGTGTTTTCACAGGTTTTACACATGACAGATAGTTCAAGCAAACTCACTCTTAGTACTCAGGTAGGTCATCATAATAATCAACAACCCACATCTTAGAACTGTGTCGACTCACACAACCGTGTCACCCCCGAAGGGGCGACTATATTTTTTCCTTTTCCAGGTGCGTACTCAAAGTGACAGAAGTGGATACTGGATCCCCTGAGCAAACAGTCCTTGGCAGTTATATGGTGAGTATCTTGGGGGCAGATTCTTCCCTCCCCTGCACTGTGATTATTATGATGTTCGAAAACTGACTTCGACTGGATACTACACTAGGTTTGTAATAAGGGTTTTCATTTGGTGGAGCAATAATAAAATCCCTTAGGATACCTCCCAACCTTTAGAACAAAGGCTTTGAGGATGGTTATCTTGCACACTACCGAAAAAAGAGGATTTCTCCTTATTTGCTTTAAATTTTATAGTGGGGCGAAATAGCCTGGCTTTGGCTTGAACCCACTTGAGTCATTCCTCTTGGGTGGGTACTTTTTCCCACAAGAGTAGGCCCTCTACAAGATGTAATAAAGTAGTAAAATTGAATGAATGTAAAAGGAAAGTCTAGTATTCTGGTCACCCAGTTAAGGGGAGAGCATAGACCTATTTCCACAAACATAGTAGACACTGTTCTTTTTAAAACCCAAATCACAATGATCTAAACTACATGAAGATGTTGCTGCACAAAAAAGCATGGGATTCATTTTAACTACAAAAATTAGTGTGTGGTGACTATCTTAGATTTCTTTATTTTAAATCCATGTTTATCCTAGGGTTGCTTCCTTTTAAAACTAGTTGTGACTATCCTAGATTGGTTCTTTTTAAACCAGAAAAATTTATGTCTGCGGAAGGTGTCAGACTCAGAAACATGTTTAGTTACAACCTGTATGTGCCAAAAGATCACCTGTATGCACCACAAAAACAAGTAAATGTGCCAAAACATATCGTAAATGTGCCACAGAAAGTCCTAAATGCATTACAAAAACTCCTAAATGCACTAAAATAGAATGCAACTAAATTTCTATTTTTTTCAAAAATTTTAACAAACTAAGTCGAGCATATTCGCCATTTTGTTCTGTAGATGCACCGAAACAGTTCCTGGATGCGCCGCAACAGTCCCTAGATGCACCAAAGTACCTACAAAACCGCTGAAAGAAGCCACAAATGTGCTTTAAAATCCTATGGATGCACTTCAAAAATACTCATATGAGCTAAAATAGAAAATTTTGTCAAATTTCAGAATGCAAGATCCTGTCAAAAAACCTACAAGTATATGTCAAAAATGGGGCAAAGCCCCATGTTGGGCGCCAATAATGTGTGGTCAATTTTTTGAGCATTAAATATGTAAAAACAAATGAATGAAACACACTAATAAGACATTATATCAAAACATAATATTAAAGTAATAAAGATTGAAAACTCAGTATCCTATTATCAATGTCGTCCTATCGTCCTCTATCTTCAGTATTTTCATTGATTCTAGCTGGCTCTTAGATTGTATTCTAGGCTCAATGAACAATCCTCCTAAAGAACGAGATTGAATATGAAATGCATGTAATGCTTAAGCTCAGACATGATTGCTGAAAATGAAAGACTATTGATGATGCTATGAATAATAAAACTATAATGCTATAGTGCTAGAATGGAATCAATCTATAATTACTCTGATATGTGTTGTGTAACCCTTACTTGGATTAGTAGTGTTATTTATAGAGTTTTTGAAAGCTTTTTGATTGGCTGATATGATCAATGATTGTGAAAATTTCTAGTAGATTGAACGGTTGAGAATGGATAAGATTGAAGAAAAATAGAAGAAAGCAGAAAGCAAGATTTTTTTCTTTTCTATAAAAAGATAAGATAAGATGATAAAGATGATTTGTTAAAAAAAATCATCTTTTGTGATATTATGGAAATATTTTGAAGAAGATAAATAATGAATTATAAAATTCAATTATTTATTTATGGGTGACATAGATTCTTCTTAAAATAGAATATTTACCCTAGATTTGAAGAATAATGGAAGATTTCATAATTAAATAGAATATTTAATTATGATTATGAAAAGATATGGAAGATATTCAATTAAATAAAGATATTTAATTGGGTATGTGCAGGATCATCGTGCAAAAAACAGGCCCTTAAGTGGCAAAAAATTCAGAAAAATCAGTGTTAGGCAACTTGACGTAAATATTTGAATAAGTTATCTATATTATTTCAAAAATATGTAAGAATAGAATTTGTAGAAAATTGAATGTAGTTTCTAAAATACTAGGTTTATTTAAAAATAAATAAAATCTATTTGGTGAAAATTTGAAATTTCAATGCAAGTAGTACTTAAATTTCAGGGAAAAAATAAGAAGTAGGTGTCTGTCTGACCACCCTAACCATAATAAAATGATAATATTTTTTTATAATATTTTATATATAAGTAGAGGACTCATGTCAGATGTGATGCATATTTTTTTGTAATTTTTTCCAAATAAATAATTAATTATGAATTTTTATTACAACTTTTGAAAATATAAAACTTCGTCTTGACCACCTTAACTTGGTCAAAACTTCATGAAATTTAATTTTTCTTTTTTAATCCTATATAGTATGTGAAGCATAGAATGTGGCGATGTTTAGATTCAAAAATATGATACCGTTGAAAGTTATAGATGTTTTTCAATCAGCCTATCGATCAGGACTTTAGTCGTAATTCTAATAGAAAATGAATAATAATTATTTATTAAATTCAAATTAAATCATAATTTATATTTTTGGAAATCTGAGAATCTCCTCTAAAAACCCTTTTCGTTTCATTAATTTTCGGTGAAAAAAAGTCGTCAGCCACATACCCCCATAATATTGCCACTTTTTAGCGCACCATGATCCTGCACATACCCAATTAAACTTTTAAGAAATGGTATGTAAATGAAATTAATTAAATGAGATATTTAATTAACTTAGAAGAAATATTTGAAAAGAAATTTTTTAATTTAATTAAATCAAAAAGACTTAATTAAATTCAAAAAGTGATAATCAATATAAATAAATAAAGTGTATTTATTTATTTAATTAAGTGGACATATGAATGTGAAATAATTAAATAAAAAACAATTTATTTAATCATGATAGAAGAATAATTTGAATGAACAATATAATTAAATTAATTAAATTTAATCATATGTAGAAGAATTTAGAGAAATTAATTAAATAATAAATATTTAATTAAATGCCAGGATTAATCAGATATGACCAATTTTATGCATCTACACAAACCACCCTCACAGATACACGAGAGAAGCACAAAGCTATTCTACCAAAATATCAAGAGATGATATTTAGAAAAATGAGATGATAAAATACATATTGTATATGCCTTTTAAAGGCATGAGAAATGTGATGGGTGAAAAACTACTCGATACAAGAAAACTAATTATCCTTAATTATCCTAAGTTGAAACTTAACACTAACACCCCCCCTTTAGTGCAAAATTAGGGAGATTATTATGCAAAACTGAAATGCAAGATGGGTACCAGCTACAAGGCCATGTTAGGTACTCATGCACAACTGCTATTCTATGTAATCTCTCACAACTAGAGAAAAGGAGAAAAACCCTATGGGAGAAAACTCCTCTCTAAAAAAGAGAAAATGAAAATAAAAGAAAATCATGTGAGGAAGGATGGAGGACTCCATGATAGCCCCAAGTACACCATCTGTCACATATGTATTACAATCAATAGCCCCCCCATAAGAGGGAAATAGAGACTATGTAGCCCTACCACAATGTGTAATCGCTTGGAAAAATGTTAAGTTCCTAAAGACAAAATATGCTCCAATGTCGACAAACAACTTGTCTCCCTTTTAGAAGAAACAAAACCAAGAAAAAATGAAAGAATGCTTCCCATTCCAGATAATAATTGAAAGAAAGAAGCATGAAGATGTATGATGATGTCTCTAAAATTTGCTCATGTGACTCCTTTGCCACTAAAGATGAAGACACCACAATCAAATCAGGTACATGTGTAATCAATGAAGAAGGTGAAAAATTAGGACTATGCAGAAAATGGTACTAAACAATATCCAAAGACCATGATGGTTGTACAATAGTTGTGCTATGGTTGTCATCAAAGAGGATAGATAACCCCTCAAATGTGTCCTCCAAATTTGAAATGTGAGACTCCACAAATAAGGATGCAATGTTTGATAGATAGGAATCCCAATCAAGAAGAAAATGAGATACGTGTTGTAATGAATCACATGATGTGCTCAATGAATCATCAACACAAGATGAATGGTCCTACTGAACATGAATGATAGGAGCCTCAATCAATGACTCTGGACAATGAATCACTAAAGATGAAAGTACATCAACTATCCCTAATGGAGAAGGAGCATCTAAAAAACCCTCGTCGTCCTCATATAAAGATTCAAATTATTCCAAAACATCAAACTCTTGCATAGTAGCATGATCATAGGGTATCCTATCTAAAAAATGAAGAGACACAAGATAATTTGAAACAAGATCATCTAAGAATAGCTGAGTATCAAGATCTCCATGTATCTCCCAAATTTTAGTCCAAAGAATATGAGGACACTCAAAATGATTAATAGCATTCAAAGTGGCATCATCAATATGCATTGAAATAACTCCTAGGACATGATCCATTTTGTAATTTCATGCAAATTTCTTACTATCAGTACCAGGAGGTGGAACAAGATTATACAAATGTGGCAACAAGTGAAGTCATCTAAGATGTTTTATGATACCATCTCTCCATTGTTTATAGTTTCCCCTTTTCAACATAATCACAACATGAGGAAATGAAAGCCCCATAATGAACTATGACAAATATCCAAGAATACAAAGACATTAACCTTCAAAAACAATTAGAAACTCCCAAATATGATATATACTGCAAATGAAGCCTTCCCAAAATACTAATGCAAAAAAGGGCTAAGAATTTAAATAAAATTGAGCAAAAAATTAAACACCTTATTGGGCATTTTGTGGTGGTTTCCCAAGCCAAATCACCAATCCAAATCTCCAAATCAACTCGCCAAGCACACAAGCCACCACACAGAGCACAAAAGAACTTCACATGTCTAGTGTGAGTGTTGGAGCATATAAAGGCTAAAAAGACACCTTCACAGAAAATATGGGATAAATGTCCCACCAATCTCTTTCTAGACATGCCCACATCCACTTCAACACAACTTTGAAACCCTAAATATTTATTACAAAATTTAATGCTCATTTCAACGGATAAAATCATGCCTCCAATGAATGCACAAATTAAATTTACCACTTCTAAAATGAACTTCCCAACTGCTCAAATGAAATTTATGGCTCCTTGATTCATCTACAATGGAAAATCAAGTCACATATTTGCAACAAAATAAACCTTACAATAGAGGTGATTGCAACAGCCTTAAAAAAATCATTTAGGACAAATTACACCAATGACTAGTGAGTGTGTGAATCGCACCTTTAAATTGATGGTTCATGGCTTGGGAAGGATGATTAGTGCACCCTTCTATCAAATATCAAGTAAAAAAAAACTATTGGATACCCCTCCCAAGCTCATTCATGCTAAAATGAAGAATTCGTTGTGCCCAAATGGTCAATCAGTACACCAATATGGCATCTCCTTTCCTTGAAGAATATCACACTTAATATATGCTCTCTTATACACAAACCACCACCAACAATAGGAGATCACACCTCCAACACAAAATTGTCGCCCCTGATAGGTGAATCATGCAATTAAATTTGTGGCCTGTAGTTGAAATCCATGGCTTGCCAAGCAAAGAAAGTCTCCGAAAAAAATACAAGTGGTTGAAATCACCCCTCCATAGCTGGAAAGGGTTAAATCATGGCATGCATAATCATGGAATAAAAGAACTGGATCCTCAACAACACAAATCACGCCCTAAGCAACACAACCAAGCTATGATTGGTGCATGGGCACCAAAACAATTTATGTAAATATGGTCATTTGTTAGGTTTTAGGTGTGTTATGTATTTTTCCATTCAAATAAGGTAATAATAGAACATCTTCTAATGCTTTGAGGTCATTTTGAGTCTGCAGTGTTAAGTGGTTAAGTTTTACTTAAAAGTTGTCAATGTTGCTTTAGCAACTTTTTCAAAATTTGTCATGTTTGGGAAGACCAACAGTTGGGTAGTTTAAAAATTAGTTGGAACCAATGGGTTTGAGTGAGAAAAGTTTAAATATGTTCTAAAACCTTGATGTCTAAGGTTCTGAAGTTGGTTGTCCTAGAAGCTTTGTATTGAAGATTGAATCAATAATAATACTATTTTCCTTGCAATTCACTTGTAAATTGTTGTTGCAGACACATGTATGGGTTTGTACTATGTAATATTGATTTAAAAGCTTTTATATTAGATGGAGGCATGAGTTAGTTGTATTTTGGACTTGATTTGATTGCATTTTATAAAGATTGAAGTGATTTATTGACAATTTACTGTAGGCAGCCTGTAACTCAAAAATTGAAGTTTTGAGAGTGAAAAATGGGATTATAAGCCATTCCACCTGGTAAAAATTGCTTCTAACTTGGTGGAATGACTTCTTTAGGTGTATTATGTTGTGTTTGTGTGTTTTTAAGAGAAGGGGAGGCATTTTGAGGGATTTGTATGATGCCCTAGTTGTTATTTCATTGAATTTTGACCTAGTTTGGTGGCTTAAAGTTAGGGATGATTGAGAAACTCTTAGGGAATTCTTTGTAAAGGTTGGGTGAGCATGGGCAGACCTTAAATGAATTTTTTGAGGTGTTGGAAAGATGAACCAAGTCATGGAGTTGATATTTTCAATAAAGCCCTGTTGAGCATGCCTAAATTGGCATAAGGGTTTTGTGTTTTGATGACTTTTTGGTTGTTTATTTTGATAAAAGCTATGGAATTAGGCTATTTGAGACCTATGGAGAAGGCTTGAGTAGATATTTATGGTTGGAATAGGTGTTTTTAGGTGTTTCTTTGGAAAAGAGAGCTAATTGCAGCCATTTCTAGTGTACCAGTCAATTTTAGGAGAGTGTGTTCCAAAACAATGATATGAACAAATAATATATGCCAATGAAGAGCTTAATGGTTATTTAAAAAGGTAAATATTTTGTGGTTCTTCAATGTATTTTGAAAGATATGGACAGAAAAAACTAGTTGATATGCTACAAGGAGAATAGGGTGGAGTTGTGAAAAGTTGCCAAGATAGGATTTTTAAGATTGAAGGGTTGTTTGAAATTTTTTAAATTGTGATTGGTAGAAGGTTGCCTCCTTGCTCTGCATCAATTGGTATCAGAGCATAGGTTTTGGTCTTTTGAAGGAGAAAAGTTGAAGTTTGGAGAAGGAAAAGTGTTGATTTGAGAAGACAAGATGCCTCCTAAAGGAAGTGGAGCCCTTGGTAGGGAAATAAGATTGTTAAAGGAAACACAAGAAGCACTTTTAGTCAGATTTTCGGCATGGGAGACAAAGCAAAGAAGAGGAAAGGCCACTTAAGAGGAAAGTGACTAAGAAGAAGAGGAAGAATGCGAGGATGAAAACCCTCCAAGTGGAACAGTCCAAGGTGATGATTTGGATCTTGATGAGAGAAGGATGGTGAAAATTCTCAAGGTTGTTACATGAGATTCTTTTGGTGAGAAAATAGATGTGCCAATGTATAATGGAAAATTAGATGCTCAAGAGGTATTAGACTGGATAGATGCACTAGATAATTAGTTTGAGTATGAGGAGGTTGTTGAAGATCAAAAGGTGAAGTTTTCAAAGACTAAGTTGAAAGGTCCTACTCTTACATGGTGGAATTATGTTCAAGAAGAAATATTGAAGAAGGGGAAAACAAAAATTAGTTCATGGGATAAGATGATGTCAAAGATAAAAGCCAATTATTGCTAGGTGATCATGCTATACAAACTTTCAAGAAGTTGCAAAGTTTAAAATAGAAGGATAAAGATGTCATGACATATATTGAAGAATTTCACAAGTTGAGCATTAGGTCTGGTCATATTGAAGATGAGAATGAAAAGATTGCAAGGTATATGTGTGGGTTAAGATTTCAACTTCAAGATTAATTGAGTTTGGCTAGGCCTAGATCAATTGAAGAATGTTTTCAATTGGCTGCTAGGGTAGAAGAGAAACTAAAAAGAAGGAAAGAAAGACAAGAAAGAGACAGAGGCAACACTAGTAGAAAAAGAGGTTTAAGGTAGACTTATGAAGATCAAGAAGATGCAAGGGAAAATAAAGACCAAGTTGTTGATCAAAGAGGTGGTTTTGGAGGTTTCAGAGGAATATTTGGTGGAGGTAGAAGTTCAAGTTCATTTTTAGGAAGGTGTTACCATTGCAATTAGTTTGGCCATGTAGCATGGAAGTGTCTAGAGAATCAAGATTCTACTTCAGGTGGTAAGAGAGTACAATTGGTGCAAGAGGAAGATTATGAGAGCATTCATTCTCCTAATCAACTTGTTGCTCCATAAATTGGGGAATCATTGATGGTGAGAAGAACATTACTTAAAGCATCAAAAGAGGAGATAACTCAATTGAGAACACTTTTCAAGACCACCTACAAGTGCAATGGAAGGGTATGTAAGGTTGTCATAGATTCAGGGAGTACTAATAACATAGCGTTAATAGAAATTGTTGATAAACTAAAATTGGAAAAGATTCCTCATGGAACACCTTATAGAGTGTCTTGGTTGAATGGTGATCAATCAATTTTGGTGAATGAGCAAGCTTTGGTTGAGTTTAAAATTGTTGGATATAAGGATAATATACTTTGTGATGTCTTGCCTATGGATTGTTGTCATTTGTTTCTTGGAAGACCATGGCAGATTGATGGGCATGCAATTTATGATGGGAGACACAATACTTATTAGATTGAAAAGGATGGAACAAATTTTACACTAATACCCTGATCAAGGGAAAATCTCAAATGTATTATTAAGTGAGTTAGCACAATAACAATCAAAATTCCTATGAAAATAACAAAGCACAATGGAAGTGAGGTGAAGACAAAAGGGATAGTGTTACCCTATGTCTCCACCTTCCATGATTAACCTCTGTTACACCTCCTAGCTTGCAGATAAATAACAATGCCCTCAGATTTATGAGCAACTATGACTAAAGACTAAGCCCTATGCAAGTGTTGAAGGATTTGCAGAAAATAAAAATAACCCTACAATGAGCTAAAATGACTATGACTGTTAATGACTATGACCTAAGTTGACAGCAAGTTGACATAGACTAAGAATGCAAGAAGTCAAAATGAGCTAAAGACTGAGAGAGAGATCCAAATGAGGTCAAAATTGCCCTTTTATAAAAATTGCAATTTTGAACGTGTGGCCAGGATGAAAAGATGACAGGAACCCTAAGATCAATGCTTAAGATTGAATGTTGCTGTGTGCATTAGGGTTAGGTCAAAATTAGGGCAACAGGTAAGAATGAAGGGTGGAGATTGAATTATGAAATAATTCAATCAACGGTCGAAAATAAATGAGAAGTCAAAAGTCAAGAATTAAATTGGAAGATAAGGCTGGCACGGACAAAGAGGTTGCTGGAGAAATTAAATAATAAGATTTATTTACTCCAGATAACTAGCAAGTAATTAAATAATAAAGATATTATTTAATTATGGAGGAATGTGATAAAAGAATTATTTTGAAATTAAATAATGATTTTAATTCAAAATTCAAGAGAATGGCTAAATTAAATAAATCAAATTTATTTAATTTTAATGGGAGAAAAAGCTAATGAATATTTAAATAATTAAATAAATTATTTAATTATAGTGGAAAATGGACAGAATTAAATAAATAAGAATTTATTTAATTTTTTAGAAGAAGGGGACTTAACTAGTGACGTAATTAAATAAATAAAATTTATTTAATTAATCAAGAAGACATAAATGGTAAAGGGAAATTAAATAAATTATGAAATTTATTTAATCAAAGGAAGACTTTAGATAATTAGTGATGTATTAAATAAATAAATAATATTTATTTATTTAATAATCAAGGAGGAACAAATGACATGAATTAATTAAATAATTATGAATTATTTAATCAATAGTCGAATGTGGACCAAGGACATAATTAAATAGCTTAATTATGCTAGGACGAAAGTGGTAAAAATGAAGCTTGTAGGCCTAGGTCATTTTAGGTGTCTACATTTTGCCCCTCTTTGTCATAATGTCGCTTGAGTATTGACAAAGAAAATTAAGTCAAAATATGCCCCAGTGAGTACGAGTATTCTTGCCCCTCGGGAAATTTTCAAATTTTGGGTCGGTGCCAAAAAAATTTGCAAAAGGTCCCGATAAAGCAATTTGGTGGTCAGAAGAACAGCGGCGCAGTCGGTTTCAAATTCTGACATGTTTAAAGCAACGTACGGAGAGATCAAAGGTGCGGAAATGAGCCTCCAGTATTAACTGCAGTTAAGAAATGTCACTTTCACCCTATAAATAGATGGTCAAAGGGGTAAAAGTCAATTCACTTTCACTATTCACCTTGTAAATCTTGAGAGCTCAGAGCAAAAGGCGCAGCAGCGGCGATGGTGATTCCAGTGACAGAGCACCGCGGAGAGATCGTGAGGACCTTCAGACGGCCAGAGGGCTCAGGACCTGCGGTATGTACACTAAACTTGCTTTGTCATTTTTTTGATTTACGTGTTTTTTATGCTTTCTAGGATAGTGAACGAATGCGCCGCGACGCATACGCGTTCGCGTAAGCCGCAATTGACTTCGCGTTCGCCGCATTTGATGCGTCGCGACGCAAGTGCAAAGAACAAACGAAACGCACCGGCGGCACGCGCCGCATTCGATTTTTGGTGCGACGCAAGTGCTTAACCGCATCGCATTTGACCCACCGAAAGCCGCAATCGATATTATACGACGCAACTGATTATTCGAATGCCGCAAGTGTAATTCCGCGCCGCATTCGCGTAGTGGCAACGCAAACGCCTAAATTCGCTACGCAAATGAAATATAGCGACGCATTTGATTTGTTGTAACGCATTTGATTTTTTGAACGACGCATTTGTGTTTTTGCGACGCAATTGCATTTTTGCGACGCATTTGCCTGTTTTCTTTCTTTAACTTGTTTTAATGCCTTCATGCCCTAAGTTATTGTCCAAGACGGTCACTGTTGTCCAAAAAAGGTGCTGATGCCGTGTTCGTCTTTTTGCAGAGGCAGCTTGCCCCTATTTACACGAGGGAGAGCAGACCGAGGACCTTTCGGTTTGGCGATCAGCTAGGCCCGCGAGAGCGGCGACGACTGATGAGACTCGGCTTATTCCATGTTGCATTCATGCCCGCCATTCGGGCGAACAGGGGTTTACTGACGGCGCTGTGCGAGAGATGGCATTCAGAGACCTGTTCCTTTCACCTGCCGACAGGTGAGGCTACGATTACTTTGGAGGACGTCTACCGTATTCTCCGGATTCCGATTCGAGGGGAGCGGATCATGTACGATCCCAGTCATGGCGAGCAGACCTTCCGGGCGTACTACCAGGATCAGGGTGCCGGACTCAGCATTGAGGGTTACGAGATCCATTGGGATTTCCTGGCGGAGCATTACAGTCGCTTTGATGCATTCTTGGCGACTCTGATTGGTGGCATCTTGGTTCCAGACCGACGAGGACACAGATTTCTGATTGGCTGGGGGGATGTCATGGTCGGCATGCGACGAGATAGGACAGTTTATGCATGGGGTCCTTGTTTGCTGGGGACACTTTATCATCAGCTGCATGACGTTGTGTACAGGAGAGGAGAGAGTATCTCCTGTGGGACCACACTGATGATGATCTGGGCATGGGAGCGTATTGCCATATTTCGCCCTCCTATCGACAGACCACAGCTGGCCGCGGGGATGCCTTACTCCTACTACTATGCCGGCGCATTACAGCAGACCCGCATGGGTGAGAAGATCGATGAGATTTGACTTAGATTTAGAGATATGAGATGAGCATCTCAGTTTTTGCAGGCAGTATCGATACCTGATTGGCAGGACAGTACAAACGTCGTTGATTATTGAGATGTATCTACCACAGCGTGTACTGAGACAGTTCGGGGAGCAGCAGGATGTACCCATGGGGACAGCAGAGTATGCCCGATCATCTAGAGAGTATGCATGGGGGCCAGCCATCCCAGTGGCCTTCGCGACGCAGCAGATTGACAGGCTAGTAGCCCAGGCTTGGGGTTGGAGAGGTGGAGCGGCAGATCCAGGTACCACACCGCACTTCTTATGATCCATGGTGGCATGCAATAACGAATTGCACCATTGACGATCCCGACGGGCCGCTGACCTCGCCTGACAAAGGTCGGGCGATTTCCACGAGCAACAAGGGGCGAGGCGTGCAGATGGGGCAGGCAGAGGCAGAGGTAGAGGCAGGGGCAGGGATGGAGATGGAGGGAGGGGTGGTGATGGAGGGAGGGACGGAGGCAGGGGTGATGATGGAGGACGAGGTGGAGACGGAGGTCGGGGTGATGATGGAGGTCGAGGTGGAGATGGGGGCCGTGGTGGAGACGGAGGTCGAGGTGGAGATGGGGGTCGTGGTGGAGACGGAGGTCGAGGTGGAGATGACGGAGGAGATGGCAGGAGGCGACGGCGGGACGGACAGGTACCAGGTCGCAGGGTGCGACAGCGCATGGCGAGGGTAGCATTAGATGCTATCCCCGAGGTTGGTGAGGAGGGGGATATGGAGGAGCAGCCCAGACAGGAGATAGAGGGTGAGGGGAGACAGGAGGGGGAGCCAGAGGTGGGGGGACGGGAGGAGACGGAGGGGGAGAGACAGGAGGAGGATGTCAGGGCCCCAGAGGTGGATGTGGCAGGGGAGGAGGAGGCGGAGGGGGAGAGGGGTGAGGATGGATGATGGAGGGATGAGGCCCCGGAGGTGGAGGAGATAACATTCGAATGGATGGAAGGAATAGTGGCTGACCAAGAGTGGACAAATGGAATGGAGATCCTACCAGCACTAGAGGTAGCCCGTGTGGAGCGGGATCAGGCGGTGATCAGTTAGCAGGATTCAACACGATGGTGCACAGAGTTTGGGGCCCTATGTTCAAGACCCATAGGGGACATGGCTCGGGAGTTGGCCAGGGTGAGCACGAGGCCAGGGTCAAGATAGACTTTATATGAGCAGGCAGTGCCACCAGAGCAGCGAGATCCTACCCTGTCTCGATCACAGACGAGGACAGGCAGTGGACACCGGTCGGGTAGTGGCAGTGGTACTAGGAGCCACAGCAGTGTCGGAGGGTCGACTTCCACAGGACACACATCAGGCCACAGATCACATCACTCCCGCAGGCATACTTCGAGTCACCATTCAGGACACAGTCAGGGTTCTATCAGTTCAGCTCAGAGGTCAGTGCAGGGTCAGCCACCAGTGACAGATCCTACCGCTTTTCAGAGTCCAGCAGCAGTGACCTCACAGGTGTTTACTACTGTTGAGATGATGCCCTCATTCACAGTTCCCTCATCCTCACAGCCACAGGGCACTACAGGACCGTCCATTGTTTCAGAGCCAGTGACAGGGCCTCGGCCACCACCACATTCTTCACCCCGAGGGGATGATGAGAGCCTACCCTAGGGGCATATTTGTATTTGGACACATTATGTTTATTGTTGAGCCTGCGAGCTCCATTTTTGGGATATCCATTGACTCTATCCTGTGACATTGCATATTTTTGAGATGAGATTTATATGATGATGCAGTTTTGATGCGACCTATATGTGTTATGTGATGTTCTATGCATTATGTGTGTATGATATATGATGCTTAATTTATGATGCCATTTATGTACTATGATGTCTATGCGGTGATTTGTTTGTTGATGCCATGATGATGCACTATTCATATGCTTATGTTAATGATGTGCATGATACCTTTATGTAAAAGATGCAATGATGATGATTATGTTAATGCCATGTTTGTGATTATGTATATGATGTAATGCCATGTATGATACTATTTAATGCCATGGATATGTATGTATGGACCTAATGCAATGGATATATCATGTATGCACTTACGTTTTTTTGAATGACACAGGATATCATCGCAGGATGGACGAGAGAAGGTGGTGGGACTGACGAGAGAAGATGACCAGACCAAAGAGGAGGAGATATGAGACCTATGAGAAGATACAAATCCTTCAAAACCTTACTATAGGACTTTTAATATCCGTTGCTCTTTAATCATCATTGGGCAAACTGTCGTAATGGTCAACAAACACCAAGATATGACGTAGATCTAGGTGTGCAAGGTCGCACCATTACCCAAGACAAAACAGTCACAGACAAGGATGAGTATGACTCATACTAGGAGCGTGCTTGCCCCAGTCTTGTTGTCATAATCAACCACAGGCAGAAAAAGACAATGACAAATCAGGAAACGTCGTTGCTTCTCTAAATCCTGTTTCCAGGACATCCTTGAGAAACTAGTGACATGATTGCCAAATTACAAAAATAAAGTCTCTATCATGATATGTCGTTGCTTTTCTAAATCCCAAGATCAGGATCTCGCTGAGAAGCTAGTAGTCATGCGTGTCAATGGTCATGTTACATCGCTGCTTCTCTAAATCCTGCTTAGTGGGATCTCGCTGAAAAACTAATAACATGATAAGAGATGAAAAGACAGTTGCCAAGTGTTTGTCAAGTGCATCTGGGTAGCCCTTGTTCTGATGCCAAGGTGTCATGTTTGACGATGTCAAGATGTCTGATTGTTTAAAGTTTAGATGACCTTGAAAATGTCGAGACTTGGTGAATTCAGGAAGGACACATCCTGAATGATGCCGAATGTCGGGAGGATTCGATCCCTAATGGTCGGAAGGGATCCCTCAAAATAATGACGATGCTTAGGAAGGACACATCCTAAAGCATAAAGGACAGAGTTGGTTCTTCAGAAGGACTCATCTGAAGAATGCTAATGTCAGGAAGAGTGATCCTTAGATGTCAAGAGGATCGCTCGAAAGGCCGAAATGGCGATGACGACGCCTAGGAAGGACACATCCTAAGGCGTAAATGACAGAGGTTATCTTTCAGAAGGACTCATCTGAAGATGAACCAAAATTTGACAGTTTGACCGATTATAATGATTTGGTTTGCTTTGACTTATGTTTGACTGAGGTTGACTTGTGTTTGATTAGATGCCGATATTGTCATGATGCAAGTGTCATGTTGAATAAAGGATTGCTTTACTTTGTTTCAGGAGTTTTCCTATCTGAAGATTGATTGAAGATTTTTGACGTGTGTGCCATTTTAGTGTCATGAACCCTAATGGACTGACCTAGTGCGGCCTCGGGGGCTCATCGATAGATGGCCTTGCCTACGTCATACACTCAGAGACCTCGTAGTTCGACACGACCAAATGACATTGTCTTGATGAGCAAAGATTATGCCATGATTTATTTTGACAAACCTAATAGGACTGACCTAATGTCTCGGGGACTCAAGTATGAGTCTTGCCTACGTAGCAAATGCGCAGAGACAACGTAGTTCGGACAATGACATTGACTTATTGACTTGATTGACTTGGACTAGAGATGACAGTGCACTTGTGTGCCTTGCGTGGTCGACTGTTTTGTTTGGTTTTCTTCAGGACGTTTTATGATTTTTTTGGCTTTTTTCAGGACATTTTGTGATGTTTTTGTCTTTTTTCAGGACATTTTGTGATGTTTTTGATCTCACGTGTCATCCACTGCAGTCGCATGATAAACATTGTGCCCCCAGTTAGGTTTAAGACTTAGCCATTTGCAAGGGATACGGATAGGATGCTGTTGAGTTACTGGACAAATAGTCGTCAGGACTTGATGTCAATCGTTCATCCACTAGGACAGGTAGAGTAGGATGTGATGGTGACTTGCGGAATAATGGCGAAGATAGCTTTCATCCTAAGCCAAGTTTAGACCAAGCGACAATAGATGGCAGAGCAATGATTGATTACGCATGGCGCCTATTTGCCAAGTTTTCACCATGGTACTTGTCCAAAGCGCCTGTTTTCCAGGTTTTCACAATTGGACGAATTATTTTTCTTTTTACTATTTTTGTGATTTTTTGATTTTTTTGGTGTCACCAAGACGCCTGTTTGCCAGGTTTTCATCAAGGTGACGATTTTTTCTCCATTTTTCAATTTTTTTGTATTTTAAGGTCCTCCAGCTTTGTCCTCTGATGCTATGCGTAGAACTTTCGGAGGTGTAAACTGTTGATGGGTTCAGTCAATTGTTCCCCATCTGGAGTTGCCAGTTGATATGCTCCAGAACCAAAAGAAGATATGATGATATATGGACCCAACCAGTTTGGTTCAAACTTGCCTGGCTTTTCTCTGTCTGCTTGGTTCTTAGGGTTCTGCATGAGAACCAGGTCGCCAATATCGAACTTTCTGACCATGACCTTTTTATTGTAGCTGCGACAAAGGCGGTTTTGATATGCCTGGAGGTGATTCAGTGAGTTTTGTCTTCTTTCGTCCAGCATTTCCAGCTCGTGCAAGCGTGATTGTCGGTATTCCTCTTCATTAGCTAGACCCTTCAAAGAGACCCGTAGTGAAGGAATTTCGACCTCAATGGGTAAGATGGCTTCCGCGCCAAAAACTAGGGCGAATGGGGTAGCTCCTGTAGGCGTACGAATGCTAGTTTGGTAAGCCCACAAAGCAGGGTTAAGTTGTATGTGCCAATCGCGGCCAGCGTCATTGACAGTCTTTTTAAGGATCTTGATAATGGTTTTATTCGACGCCTCAGCTTGGCCGTTTCCTTGGGGGTAGTATGGGGATGAAAAGTGGTGTTGGATATGGAATCGCTCACATAACTCACGTACGTCGTGGTTTTTGAACGGACGTCCGTTGTCAGTGATGATGGACTGTGGGAGGCCATACCGGCAAATGATGTAATTGAGGATAAACTTTGATATTTGTTTGCCTGTAATGTATGTCAATGGAATGGCTTCGATCCACTTTGTGAAATACTCAGTGGCGGTGATAATGAATTTATGGCCGTTGGAGGAGGTTGGATGGATCTTACCCACGAGGTCGAGTCCCCATTGAGCGAAGGGCCACGGAGAAGTGATTGGCCGAAGTTCCTGTGCTGGGGCATGGACCAAATCACTATGGATCTGACACTTGCGACAGGTTCTGACATATTCTATTGCATCTGTTTCCATTGTCGGCCAATAATATCCAAGTCTTGTTAGTTTCTTAGCCAGAGTAGGACCACTCGAATGAGATCCACATATACCGTCGTGTACTTCTCGTAAGGTCGTACATGCTTCATCGGTGTCAAGACATCTAAGGAGGGTACTGTCGAAACTACGGCGGTATAGGGTGTCACTGATAATGGCATACCTTGCAGATTTTCTAATAAAGGACTTCCTTTGGTTATTGGAGAGGTTCGATGGAAGGGTGTGAGTCTTTAGATAGTCATAAATGTCCTGATACCAAGGAGAGTGGGGACCAACAAGTTCACAAACCATTTCTGACTCTGGGATATCATATGCTGGTATCAACAGCTGTTCTACTAGGAACTCGAATTGCGACACATTTTTAGGGATGTCCAAGAGAGAACTAATAGTAGCCATTGCGTCTGCTGCCTTATTCTGTACCCTGGGGATTTGTTCAAAAGACACTGATTGGAAGTATGTTAGGAAGCTATCCACCATCCTCTTGTAAGGAAGCAACTTCTCATCCTTTGTTTCATAGTCACCATTCACTTGTTTGATTACTAGCTGGGAATCCCCGAATACAAGCAATGTCTGAATTTTCCATTTGATTGCCAACTTGAGACCTGTAACTAGTGCTTCGTATTCGGCGATGTTGTTTGTGCAAGGGAAAGCAATTCAAAATGACTTAGGAATTGAATCCCCTTGTGGTGTGATGAACAAGATTCCAGCCCCTGAGCCATGACCAGTGTGGGACCCATCAAAATACAGTTTCCATGGTGTTGCTGGTTCCGTGTGAAAAATGGATTCGTCAGGAAAGTCAGTTACCAATGGATGAGAGGCTTGCATTGGCGCATCTGCCAGTTGATCTGCTATTACTTGCCCTTTTATCGCCTTGCGTTCAACATACTGTATGTCATACTCACTTAGGATCATGACCCATTTTGCCAATCGGCCTGTTAACGCTGCTCGACTTAATAGGTATTTCAATGGGTCAATTTTGGCAACTAGTTGTGTCTGATGATTGAGCATGTAATGCCTTAGTTTTTGGGCTGCAAAGACAACTGCGAGGCATGCACGTTCAATGTATGTGTAATTCAGCTCGTAACCGATCAGTGTGCGGCTGATGTAGTAGGCTGCTCTTTCTTTCCCTTCATGATCATTTTGAGCCAGTAATGCCCCCAGTGCTGAACTAGTGGTTGAGATGTATAGAATTAATGGCTTTCCATGAATAGGCGACATGAGGACGGGCGGTGATAGCAGGTAATCTTTAATTTGCTGGAAGGCCTGTTGACATTTATCTGTCCATACAAAGGGGACACCTTTGCGTAACAAATACTGGAATGGGTGGCACTTATCTGCCAATTGAGCTATGAAGCGGCGAATAGATTGCACTCTGCCTTGTAGGTTCTGAGTTCACTGATCCCTCTGGGTGGAGGCATGTCTATGATTGCTTTAACCTTGGCCAGATCGACCTCTATGCCTCTTCAGGAAACTATGTACCCCAATAGCTTACCTGACGTGACCCCAAAAACACATTTCTTAGGGTTCAACCGAACCTTGTACTCTTCTAGTCTCTTGAAAATTTTGTCAAGTACCTTCAAATGATCTTTCCTTGTTGTTGATTTGGCCAATAAGTCATCTACATAGTCTTCCATTATATTGTGCATCATATCATGGAAGATCGTAGTCATAGCCCTTTGGTATGTGGCACCTGCATTTTTGAGACCGAAAGGCATGACGTTCCAACAGTATGTACCCCATGGGCAAGTAAATGATGTTTTGTGTTGGTCCTCAGGAGCAATGCGGATTTGATTATAACCAGAGAAACCATCCATAAGGGATAGCATCTCGTGTCCTGCAGTTAAATCGACTATGATGTCAATGTTGGGCAAAGGAAAGTCATCCTTTGGACATGCTTTGTTTAGGTCTCGGAAATCTGTACATACCCGAATTAGTCCATTTGGCTTTGTCACCGGTACTAGGTTGGAAATCCATTCAGCATAATCTATAGACCTTATGAATCCGGCATCCAGTAATTTCTTTAACTCTGCCTTAACCAATAGAGCAACTTGTGGGTGCATTTTGCGCAACTTCTGCTTGACTGGTTTAGCATTGGGTACTAGTGGCAGATGATGTAGAACTAGTTTGGGGTCCAATCCTGGCATGTCGGTGTAGGACCATGCAAAGTTTATTTTCCGTTCTGCAAAGAATTTATGAAATTCTGGTTTCTCTTCATTAGTCAATGATGCCACAAATAGGACCATCTTGGGGTCGTCTGGAGTCGAAATGTTATCCTCTATGGTGTCCTCAACAAGCATGGCCGATCTCTCCTGTTGAACGGGGAGAAAGTCCAGTCCTCCATCTTTGGGCGCCTCTGAGAGGTTTTCACCCGCAGATACGTCCTTTTTTTTTACTATTTTACCGTCAAGAGGTGCCTTTCGGTTTTCACCTAGAGACGTTTCATTTTTTACTTTATTTTTACTTTTGCGACTAGAGGACTGAACCATCTCACCGAAGTATGCCGTGCAGTCTAGATCAATAGCAAATCCTGATTTGTGATCGCCACTTGGTATGCCTTCACGTAATCCCATGAATTCAGCAATGGCTTCATCATTTTGGAATGTGTCCAGAACTGGCGGTCCTTGTTGGTCCCAATCGACTAGTTCAGGATAGACTAAGGAAATGCCATCGTCAAGGCTAGTGAATTCGGGTGAGGATGCCGATAGCATACAAATGGATGTGTTGACGTTGTAGATGAGGTTATCATCATCCAACTCGACATCGGACTCTATCCAGTATTCTCCTTCACTAGTGTCATGTTCGTTATCATAATAAGGGGTGAAGGTTTGAGAGCCCTGGTTATCAATGTCATCTGATACTTCAGATAGATTAGACTGAGGGGGTTCGGATGGTGGCTGTTGCATGTCATGAGACATGGTAGTGGGGTTTTGACTGTTTGGTGCCTGCTCAATTTTGAATGTTTGCCAAAATCGTTGTTCAGAGGTCAATTCCCCTGGTTCGACAAACAAGTCATCAAGACAACAGTCACTTAGGGATCGTTCGGAACCAAATTCCCATTCGTGAGAGTCTGTTTCAGTTAGGTATTCCCCAGTAGTCTCAACACTTTTAGAAGCATGTATTCGCTCATTAGGAAGTTCATGGGTACGTCGATCGTCAGCCTCGAGTGATCTAAACCCTAGTCCAAGATACTTCAGAATTTGGAAAGTTTCTATGGGTTCTCTTCGACCAGTTTTATTTTTGCCAAGGCCACTAGTACCATCGTAGCCTTTAGCCTTCATGATATTGTAACCCTTGCCATATTTCTGGACTGGTAGTGGAGGTAGTGAGACTGTGTCCTTGTAGATCCATCCTGTGATGTCGGTAAGATCTTCATCACTCATGTCTCCCCACTTGATGAAGACTGTATTCGGTGGAACTTTGAATGTTTCTTGCGGTTCCATTCTGAAACATGGTCGACCATATATCTTTGGAGGAGTAGGTATTGTAGTTATGTTGTATGCTGTATTTAGTTTGAACTCTCCGCAGCCGAGGTCCTGGATTTTATCAGTTGATTCGGGCTTAAGGTTGGTGGAGGGTTGTGATACGTCCGAAGACGTGGATGGAGTAGATGTGGAAGATGACCCGAGCATGGAAGGGTCGATGTATTTGGACGAGGAGCCAGGTGCTTCCCGGTTAATAGGTACTTGGTTTTCAGAGACACCGCTTAAATTGGTACAATATTGGAAAGGGTCGGGGTCTCCGTATATGGTGATTTCTGTACCGTCAAAAGGGAACTTGAGGCATTGGTGGTATATTGACGGAACGGCTTTCAAAGCGTGGATCCATGGATGGCCAAGTAAAATGTTATATGGTAGTTCCAAATCCAGGACCTGGCAAGTTGTGTCGACAATGAGTGGTCCCACTCTGATAGGGAGAGAGATAACACCTCGCGAAGAGCGTTCTTCGTCATCATATGCTTTGATCACTATGCTTTTTGTTGGGTCTACACATGCATCCGAGAATCCAAGAGCCTTAACCAGTTTAAGGGAGCATATATTCAACCCTGCTCCACCATCTATTAAAACCCGTCTAACCTTGTGCTTGTGAACAAAAACTTCTATGTGTAACGCATCATTGTGATTGGTTTTTGATGATGAGTAATCCTGATCTGAGAAGGTGACATGGTGCGGCGTGGTGAGATATCCCACCATAGTTTCAAACTGATTGACATCGATGTCCTTTGGGACCGACGACTCTAAGAGAGTTTTATCCAGGATTTCTTTGTGTGCGGGAGAAATGCGAAGCAGCTCAAGGATAGATATTTGCGCAGGAGTCTTTCCTAGTTGGTCAATGAGATTGAACTGACTTTTCGGTTTTCCCGGTTGTGGGGTTGAGACAGGTTTTGGTTGTTTAGCTGATGGAGCTGGTTGTGATTGCTTAGCAGATGGGCCTCCTATAATAATCTTGGCTTGTCTAGGGGGAGGCGGATTGGGTATAGTGACCTTGCCACTTCGCGTAGTAGCATTGCACTGTGGTGCTCTCTTGATCGTGATGGTGTGGATGTATTCCTCGTCTGTTCTAACATTATTTATTATTGGTCCCCCAGAGTAATCGTACTTGGCTCGGGTGAAGTTAGCTGAAGTGGAAGCATTATGGGGACCATGATCCTGCAGTGGATTCTTGTGTATAGTATGATCCGAGTTGGAATTGAATTGCGATCCACCTACTTCGATAGTGTGATTGTCAATAAGGTCTTGAATTACGTTTTTCAGTTGTCTACAGTTGGAGGTTGTATGCCCTTTGACCCGATGGTATTCACAAATTGCGTTGTCATCCCACCATGCTGGTTTGAATTGTCTGGGGTCATAAGGTTTTATTTTCGGAAGTGTGATGACCCCATGTTGAATGCATTTCTTGAGGACGTCTGCAATGGGTTCACCTAAATTGGTGTATGTGCGACCCCTAGGGAATTGTCTTGGTTGACGATATTGTCCTTGACGGTTTTGACCATTTTGATTGTTCGAAGGAGTATTGGGGGGAGGTGTCGATGTCGTTGTTGGTCTATTTTGTTGTTGTACCCCTTTCAGAGCCAATACGGGACTTGCAGTCTTGGCGTCTACAACACCATCGTTTGTGACATGTTTATTCTTGACCCAATATTTGTTTTTGTCAGCGGGTGTGTTGGTGTTTGTATTTTTGGAGCCATACTTCAGTTCTCCCTTTGCGATACGGGCTTTCTCAATTTGGACCCCCTTTTCCACTAATTCTGTGAAGGTTGTGCAACAATGTATTTGCAATGCGAATTTGAGGGGACCTAGAAGTGTTTGGACAAACATGTCGACCTTTTCCCTTTCAGGAATGTCAATGTGACATCGACTAGCGAGGCTTCTCCATTTTTGGAAGAACGGGATAAATGTCTCACCCGACTCTTCTTCTGTGAGATTGCACAAGCTAGTGATAGAGGTGTCCATGTCAATATTGTATGCGTAATTTTTTAGGAACCTTCTTTTGAGCTCATCCCATGATTGGATATCCTTTTGCGTTGAAAACCATTCAAGGGCTTGACCCGCCAAACTTTTGGAAAAGAGCCTCATCAGGTATGTGGGTTCGTAGGCGATATCCATACAGTTAGTTGCGAATTCTCGAAGATGTTCAATGGGATTTGTTTTGCCTTTGTATTTAGTGAAGTTGGGTGACACATATCCTGGCGGAAATGCAGGCATACGTAAGTTTGTGTCGAATGGGTATACGTCCAAGTCATATGATATTTCGGATTTCCCACCCGTAATGAGCATGTTTTGCATTTGCTTCGCCATATCCCGCACTGTTGCTTTGAGTTCATCTATGGTGGGGTCATTGACATGTCCATACGTTGGATTGCCTGGTACACCAGGTGTTCTTGCGTGAGTATAGGTGTATTGTGGCGGTATGGGTTGTTGTGGTACGTATGATGTGTGTTGTTGGTATTGAAAGTTGTGACTAGGTGCATGTTGATGAGTGTGAACGTTGGATGAGTATGTTGGAATATGTCCCCCAGCTATGCGTGTCATTATTTGGGGGATGTTGTGACCAGGAATGTTATGATGTACTAACAATGTCATGGGTTGAGTTAGTTGGCCACTTTGTGTGAATTGCTGATTTTGCACAAGGGGCACATTGGCAGTTGTACCTTGGGAGGTAGTGACGTTTGACTGTGTTGTCGTGTTAACGTTTTGTTGTTGTCCTTGTATGAAGATACGTCCTGTGGGTCCTCCCAAAGGATGTTGTGAACTGCTACTGAATGCGTTTGTTGAGGTTGTGTTCATGGTAGTAGATGTAGTTGTCAAGGGGGAGTTGTGATGACTTGAGGATGCCCCTGTGGTGTTTGCTGTTGGGATAACAGGAGGATTGGAATGATTTGCCGATGATGTCACGGAACCAAGAGAGGTTGTATTTAATTGGGGTAGTGTTGTGGATGTTGTGGATGACTGTGATCCCCCAATAGATGTAGCGTTTATTATATTGGAGATGTTTGGGATGTTGGATGTGGTATGCAATGTCATTGTGCCAAAAGGGATGTTGCTTGTAGTATTTAGAACTTGACCACTGTGTGAGATGTTGTGAACATTGTTGGCATTAGGATCATGTAATGTGTTAATGTCAAATCCTGGTGGTAACCTAGCTCCTTCACTCAAGAGCATAGCTACGAATCTGTCCCTATCGTGACGTGCTATTGTTTCAGCCAACTGGTAGGCCTCTGGGTCTTGTGTCAATGCTTCTATGTGTTCTTGAAGGAGTTGACCATTTTCATCTCTTTGCATGTAGCGCTCGAATGAGTTGTTAGGTAAGGATTGTGTTGTCACTAGAGGTTGATTGTCTAGATTGGTAAAGGGATCATTCGCGGTCCAGTTTGAGTCATGTGGAGGACTGTTGGGATCTGGCATGAAGTTTTCCATTTGTCTTTTTTGCTTTTGAAGTCTGGTTTCGACCATAAATGAGCTTGCTCAAAGGGGATGTCCACTAAATGCAAGTATGACACTAGGTGAAACCTAAGGTTCAAATTGACGACTAAAATGACCACTGTTTTTTTTTTTTTGAATTTTTGAATTTTTGTGAGTAAGGTATGCAATGTGGATGCAATGTAAAATGAGGCTATCTAAGCACTTCTGAGCTTGAACTTTGTTTTCGATGTGGACTGCTAGAGGACTTTGTTATTAATGACAAGTTGACAAGATGACTAATGAGTCTTCCTAACTAGACTTTTGAGTTGGAAGAGATCTCACAAAGGAGGACAATGACTAAAAGGATGTTTGATAACTTGGTCCAAAAGGGTCTAA